>PVKC010052910.1:0-10203 GCA_004027635.1 Crocidura indochinensis
AAAAACATAGAAACCCCCCCTTTTTTTTGGTTTTTGGGCCACACCCAGTGACGCTCAGGGGTTACTCCTGGCTATGCACTCAGAAGTCGCTCCTGGCTTGGGGGACCATATGGGAGCCGGGGGATCGAACCGCGGTCCGTCCAAGGCTAGCGCAGGCAAGGCAGGCACCTTACCTCCAACGCCACCGCCCAGCCCCCGAAAAGAAAACCCTATTTTTAAGTAAGAGCTCTATAATATACACTTAGTTGGTAATTTTATAAGCATCTCTTGGATTGTGGGATCCAATATGTTGCCATTTCATCCACAGTTTCTGTTATTCAAATTATTTAATTTGATAGAATGAGATGAGGGATACTTCCCATTACAAGTCCTAGGTATTTGTTTCAAAATTTGCTGTTTTTACTTACTACACACTCAACCTCAATCCTAAAGAGTATTAAGAGGTTACTTTTAATCTAGATTCCTTACCAAGAGTAGGACACTGGAGTTTTATTTTGGATGAGCATTCTTGATTACAATAGCTTAAAGATATTTAGAATCAGGCTTTGTATCCTTCAGGATCAGTATATTGATGGAAATTACAATTTGGATTTTCAAGGGCTCAAGAACATGCAGCATTTATTTTCTATTCAAGACTTGAAATTAGCTTAATGAAACAGCTTCTAAGTGTGAAGGATAAAAAAAAGAAGGAGGGGCCCGGGAGATAGCATGGAGGTAAGGCGTTTGCCTTTCATGCAAAAGGTCATCGGTTCGAATCCCGGTGCCCCATATGGTTCCCCGTGCCTGCCAGGAGCAATTTCTGAGCATGGAGCCAGGAGTGACCCCTGAGCACTGTCGGGTGTGACCCAAAAACCAAAAACCAAAAAAAAAAAAAGAAGAAGGAAATGAAAGAGTTTGAAAAGAATGTCCACTACATTTTACTTCAAAGTCATGTTATTTCTCTTTTGAGAGATTGTCTGAGGGCTGCAGTTACTTCAGCTGGTGTGTTGTTCTAAAGAGCTAGAAAAGGCCAGAAAAGAGGCACATGACTGTTCTAGACTCATTAAAGTGGAATGGATGTATTTTTAAGTACTTCCTTAAGGAAAGACTAAAAAAAATCCTTGACAAAGAGATGAGATCATTCTCATACAATTAGAAATCTAGTTCTCTTGGCATTTTTTTTTCATTCTCTCTCTTGGTCTCTCTCAGGTGTCCTATGTGAAGGCGATAGATATCTGGATGGCGGTGTGCCTTCTGTTTGTGTTTGCTGCCTTATTGGAATATGCTGCTGTGAACTTTGTCTCCAGGCAACATAAGGAATTCCTGCGACTCCGGAGAAGACAGAAGAGGGAGAATAAGGTATGCTTGACTCTCTGGTAATATTTGAAGAGGTTAACTGGGAAGTGCAATTCAGAAAGCAAAAGGCCACAGAGTGAGCAAGAAACAAAGGATCATTGTGGTCCTGATTGATCCTGCTTGCATTGAATTACCACTCAGGTTAGATCTTGAAAATCAAGCTGAGTTGAAGATGCAAATGTCACTGGTAAAATAAGAGTCTCAGATAATATTAAATAATATTTGCTATATGGGTCAGATATTGCATGAAACATACTTAAGTATTTACAAATCGTTGGTTGAGTATCTGATAATCAACTGAGAGGCCTGTCTTTTATCTGGCTAATGGGTTTATACTCAACGGAACACAATTATTTAAAATTCTGTTGTTTGGAGCCTTGAAAAATTGCATGTCTCAGAGACTTTATAAGTCCACATAACTGACTTGTGTTGTTTGTATATCAATTGCTCTGGATTCAAGGAAACACGATTCCTACCCATGTTTCTTCACTACTCGTGTTGGCTAAAACTTGATCAATCTAATCAGGCTGTCCTTGTGTTTATTACCTTGACTTGTTTGTTTTGAGGTCACATTCTTTGGTACTCCTGACTCTTTGCTTAGTCAAGTATGACTCCTGGTGGGGGCTCAGTGGTGCCAGGTATCGAACCTGGATAAACTGCATGCAAGGCAAACACCTTACCCACTGCTCTATCTCTCTGGTCCTGACTTGATGTTTTCATGCAGGATTTAAAGCTGTACTCACTAGAGATCTGTGGCTTGAAATATATGCCTCAAAATCTCCAGGTTAGAAGTTTCTAATGTCTGCATATCAGAATGCCCTGCATATCTAAAACCATGACAACCTTCCCTATCAATAAAATTCCAGCCTCGGGATGAGGCCCCAGTGCTAGTATTTCTGAACTTGCCAGAGTAATGAGTAAGCTCACAGAGTACAGAAGTGCTGCTGTTATAGAATCCCCTCTCATCTAGAACTGAAGACTTGCACTTGTTTTCAGTTTTCCAGTGGGAGAGAGACACGTGCTTTGCTGGACCTGTATGGACCTGTTCCAAACTCACGAGAAATTTGAGGTTAAAATTTTAAAAACCAGAGATATGCAACAGAAACCTCATGCACCAAACCCGAGGGTTTGAGGAACATGGGTCTAGAAGCAAATGCCAATACAGGAAATAATCCACATAAGGTTGAAGAGAATAAAACATGTTCAGTAAATTTTAACCACAAGCTTTCTGCACATTGGCAAAAGTTGACAGCAGGCAGATAAATTAGATATGGAACCGAAACTGCTCGCAGCTTCTCTCTGTGACCAGAGGCTTGATTTATAAAACTGGGGTGTTTCCTTCTAACCCAAGCCAAGCAGATAACCCCTATTTCTGCCTGAGACCCACCCAAAGAAATAAATCCATCCATAAAGCTGGAAGGTAGAGTTTGTCAAGGGAAGGTAAGTTAAAGAGCAAATTTCGTAGAGGTCTTTATCGGGAAGAGAAGGACCTCCCAAAGGGTGAACAGGTAGGGGTAAGGAACAAATCCAAAGGTATTTTCAGTCCTTGAGTGGCAAGTAGGAGCAAAGAAGAATTATCCTGAATAGAGTGTAAACCGGTTACTCCAACACAGATGAAAAATGCTGTTTAAAATTTGTTCCCAAAATGGGGACAAGTTAAGCCAGCTGGTAAAGCCCTAGTTACACAATATGGGTTAAAACAAAATGTTCTCTTAGGAATCCTAATGTTTCCTTCCATAATCTTGACATAGAAGTCAACTTGGGTTTTAGGCGTTATATATTTACCAGGAAGGCTTTTGCACATATCGGGAGCTTCATTTGCTGGTTGCCCCATCTCTCTTCCTGCCTTTTAGGTACATTTTGTACCTTTTGCCTAAGGGACAAACATGTACACATTTTGATGTACAACACCTTTTGAATACCAAACCTCTCTTCATTTTCTGCCTTATACTTCCATGTCTGTACCAACCATTTAATCAACCTCATGCACAATCTAAGAGTAATAGGGGATTCTGAGAAGAGAGTATTCCATTATTTTTAGTGAGCTAATCTGGAACAACATAATGATGGCAGACTATCAAGACATTGGCAACTGTATTTTCTGTACAGGGAAATATAGAAGATAGTATGGAAGAAGGCACGAGGGCATGGGAGGATATTTTTTTACAAAATAAAAGATCCAGAGATCTCTTAGAATACGTTACTAAAAGGGGAAAAATGAATACTTTTCTGGAAGGAGAGCATTAGTTTAAGAAAAGAAAATGACCAGAGAAAAACAAAAAATGATGTAGTGGTCCCTAACTATGTGCTCCTATCGTTTCAACATCAGTTATGTGGAAGGTTTTCATTTGAGGGTAGAATAGAAAGAAGGAGTATAGGTGTTTGAAAAGGAAATAAAAATACTTCAAATAATAATTTGCAAGAGTAAGTAAATCATTTATTCAAACAAGAAGAGTCTAAGTGCTGTGACAGAGGCTTTCAGAATGTCCATCTGGGATCTGTGGTGATAAATTTAAAAGTTTAAAATTTAATTTAAAATTTCATTAAAACTTTTAAAGAGCTCCCCCTCCCAGAAATCTCTCAGGGTCAAATGCAGATCCTGAGATTACAGGTACACTTGAGTTTAACTACAGTTGATGGTAGGTATGATGGTGGTGCGGGACAAGATAAAACCATAGAGGAGATGGAAGAGAAGAGATAAAAGAAGAAAAGAGTAAAAAAGGGACACTGGGACTGGGAGGGGGTACTGCTGTGATGAATCACAGACTCCATAGAAGATAAAAGACAAACATAAGGAGATGCTGGCTATTCATGGACTGGTCATTTCCTTGAGGTCACTGAATGCTAAAATAAGAAGACATGGGCTGAAAGGGCACAAGCCCAACTGGGAGAGAGACAGACTAACTCAAAATCAAGATTTCACGACAAGTAAAAGCAAGGCTGAGTATCTGACCACATGAGCTTATGAATACGGTTGAATAGATGAAAGCTTATTGACAGTGAAATTGTCCAGGAAGGAGAAGGTGAAGGACAGGTTTGATTCTCTATTTAAATTGATGTTGAAAATGTCCTACATAAAAATGGCATTAATAAAAGCATTCATTTGGTAATAAAATAGATGCCAAAATCATCAATGAACAGGGACGTGTGACTGAAAACAGTAGATAGTCAGTGATAAGGTCCAATGACCTGAACCTAATAGACAACAAAGAAGCTGAGTTTAAGGAAGGAGGAAGGTTTTCATTTGTGAGTAGAATGGAAAGAAGGAATATAGGTGTTTGAAAAGAAATAAAAATGCTTCAATAATAATAATTTGCAAGAGTAAGCAAAATGTTCTGTTAGGAACTTTGCCTTGATTAACAAGATGGACGATGGTAGGAGGACATGAAAGAGAAAGTCCTTAGAGTTTCAGCTTTTTTCTTTAAAAAGATGCGTACTGAGAAACTTAAGGCTATATATTTTGTAAATCATTTATCCCTTAGTTTATTGCATCTAAAGAAGCATAGGGAGATTTTTGAGTTTGATTTATCATGATAAAATAAATAGTAACAAGAGTTAACACAGATTGAGGATTTACTAAACCAGGTACTGTGCTAGGCACTTGGTATGCAGTAATTGATTTAATCCTCATAACTGTTAAGTAGGTGATTGAATAGCCCAGTTTACCACACAGCAAGTTCTTGTTTTTCATATTTCATTGAAACCTCTTGTGGTTCATATATGTATCACATTATTCATTTCAGATCAGATGCTTTATAAATAATTGCATTAAAATTAACTCAGATGGGATTAGCTGACTTTTACTATGTTCATCTGGTTTCTCTCATGGTATTACCATCTGTGGTGGTGATAAATATGCACAAGTTCTCAGTTTAACATGTAGTAAAATTTGAAAAATCAATCATCCCTATCCTGTCTATTTTCTAGATCTTTCCTGGATAACATAATACAATACCATACCTCTTTTTCAGTAGAGTTTGAAGGAATTTTTGTTGTTATTTTTGGGCTACATCTGGTGGCATTTAGGGGTTGCTCCTGGCTCTGCACTCAGAAATCACTCATGGCAGGCTTGGGGTATCCTATGGGATGCCAGGGATTGAACCTGGGTTGAATGCATGCAAGGAAAATACCCTCCCTTCTGTACTATCACTACAGTCCCTGAAGGGATCTTGATAATAAAATGAATGTATTTAGGAGGTGGTGGAGAAATTACTCTTTATTTTGGTCTATGTTAGTAACGGGACACTACTGCCCCATTGTCCACTTGGGGTACCAATCTTGATCCATGATCATGCATAGAAAATCCACGAAGCCAATAGTTTACCTCTTTGGTGTGTTAAGTGTAAAACATGGAGAGTGAACATGAAAAAAGGTTGAGCAGTCTTGCAGTTACCTGTAAGTTAGTAATTGAGGTGTTGTGTCATTTTTGATCCCTTATAAACTTGTAAGGAGTTTTTTTTTTGAGGCAAAGAAGTTTATTTTTTAATAAATTTTTATTGTGACTGAAGTGCAATTACAAGTCTTTTACAGAATTATTTACAGTACATAGTGACAATGAATGAAGGGCATTCCCACCACCAGTGTTGTCCCCCCCTCTCCCCCTGTTCCCAGCATGTATCCCATATTTCCCTCCTTTAGCCACCAGAATACTAGTGTAACTGGTCTCCACTTTACAGCTTGTTGTAGATTGGGTATCTATTCTGTCGTCATTGATTTGGGTTTGGTGTTCAAGTCTGATCATTATTTATTTTCACTACATGTTCATATGACTGGTCATGGTATCATCATTTCCCCCCCTCAATTTATGAGGCTGAAGGATTCAAGTTATGTGATTCTGTTGGAGATAAAAAGTATAAGGAAAAGAGAAGAAAAAATGGTAGCAACTACCAAGAAAAGGAAAAAAAAGAAGAAAAAAAGAAAAAAATGCACACAGCAAAAGAAAAATATCACCAAATAATATCCACACTAGTGAAAAAGAAAGAAAAAAGTGGAAGAAAAAAAGAGAAGGAAAATAATATAAAAAACAAACAAAACAAAACAAGGAAAAGGGGTGCTGGAGTGACAGGGCTTGGTGTTCCACCCACTTTTTTTTTTGCATAGTCACAGTAAGTATTGGGGAATAAAGGGAATTCCCGTGGCCTAAGAGATTCAGGTTTTCTCTCCTCTTGAAGCATGCATTCATGGGAACAACTACTGGCTCCATATGTAATGATTTTTTAAAGTTTTATTTTATTTTTGTACATGGCACATATGTTTAACAAGTGCTATCATTAGCCTATGGTCTGGAATTTTCACCGCTCGCTCCATTTTGGCAAAACAAAAACAAACCCCCCAAAATTAATTATGCTGTAAGGAGAATTTCAATTTCCTGCTTGGGTAAATTAACTTCTGATTCATTTTTTAATGTTTTCTTCTCTTTTTAATTTATTGTTCATTTTTATTATAATATATTTATTTAAACACCATGGTTACAAACATATTTGTAGTTGGTTTTCAGTTATAAAAAGTACACCCCTTCACCAGCGCAACTGTCCTGCCACCAATGGCCCCTATTACCCTACTCCCCCACCCCCTGCCTGTCTTCCAGACAGGCATTCTATATGTGCATATATATATATATATAATATTTATATATATACACAACAGAATCATATGCAGCTGTCAGGAAAAATGAAGTCATGAAATTTTCCTATACATGAATGGGCATGGAAACTATTAAACTGAAATAAGTCAGCGGGAGAGAGATAGACACAAAATATTCTCACTCATCCATAGTTTTTAAGAAAAATGAAAGACATTATTGCAATAACAATAAAAATGAGGGTTGGAAGGACTGACCACAATATGAAGCTTACCACAAAGAGTGGTGAGTGCAGTTAGAGAAATAACTATACCAATAACTATTATGACAATGGTAGTGAGCAAAAATGCCTGTCTCAAAGTTTTGTAATGACGTATCTTTCGATAACTAACAGAAAAGAACTGTATTGTCTGTTAGTATGACATTCCACTATCGAAATTATCTTTGAATAATTGTTATTCTACCAATAATTAAGTGATTTATATTATGGAGGAATAAACTAAAAATGCAAAGCTACAAAGACTCTAGAAGCCCTAACCCTTGTTCAGAATTTACACTACGATCTAGATTCAAAGCACACAGAACAAACACCTTTAAGGCACTCTAATATTTTTGTCTTGATTTTTAGTGTCAGCCACCAGGTAGGGAATTAAAGTGAGAGAGAAAAGCACCAAAATACAGGGTAAAATCCTTTTTCCTTGAAAATGTGCTATTTTGTTAACCAGGGATTTTTGTGCTCATTATTTTTAAACACTACATTTTTACCAACAACTGAATTAATTTTCACATGTCCTAATTGGCTATGGACTAAAATTTTTAAGAAAAATACCACTACATAAAATGTTCAATATTTCCAATGAAACAAATGTAATTTTTAAAATTTCCCCTTTGAAGACCACTTTGCCACACGGAGTTAATTATTTAGAAGGTAGAAGTTAAAACCAAGTGCAGATCATTTCCCTAGGTGGCAAGGCTATTAAGTCTGGTTGAAGGAAGCTCTTTATTGAGACAACAGCAGAGATTACAGGTATACCCATGAGAAGAGTGCTGGTGTTTGTTCAACAACCAAGTTATGAAACGAGGTCATGTTCAAGGAAGAGACGAGCAATTTGCAACATAGTTTGTTTTCATCATATTTTCTACATCTTGGCGAGCAGACACTGCCACTTTTATGTAAACAGTTTCACAGAAATAACCAACCCCAGATCTTTCCTGATAGAACTTGCAAATCCCCGAGGCACAGCCTAAGTCTACTCGAGTCCATTAGACGCTAATGTCCAGATCTATGTGATAAAGTTTTACTTTATCTTTTCTCCTCTACTCCAATGAGAAATATTCACTCCATGTGCTGTTTATAATGGTTTCTTCACAAAAGCAACAAAGGCTCACCTACTGTCATACCTTCCCTTTTATCCCCACGTACCTGGGATACCCTAAATCTGACCACTGGCCCTGAGTTTGATGTTCGATGTAGCCAGTGGTCTACATCACCCTGACTTCTGAATTGGCTGTGTTCAAACATAAGTGCTAGGGAATGTGATTATGGCTTTTAGGTCATTGAAAGGCTAACGTACCTTTCCAAAGGAATAACATTATTGCTTATGCTTCAACCTCGCAGGAAGGAAAATAGAAGACTCTCAGTCTCATTTTGCTGGGCCTGGAGCAATAACACTGCAGGTAGATGTTTGCTTTGCACACCATATTTCATCCTTGGCATTCCATACGGCCCTTTAGAGCACTGTCAGGACTAATTCCTGAGTGCAGAACCAAGAGTAACCCCTGTTCATCAATGGGTGTGGTCCCAAAACAAAGCAAAATTAATCTGAATGAGAACAGGGTGGTAATGTGAGGCCTTAATCAAATGTCTCAAATAATGATAACTGGGGGAATAAATCAGCACCCCTTCTTTTGTGCCTGTTTTCTTTCTTTCCTCCTTTATTAAGTCTTAGTTAAAATATGAATTTCTCAAAAGATAATTTCCTTATTCTATAAATCTGAAATAATCTCACACTTAAAAGCATCATAATACCAACATTTTTCTTTGTTGCAATATTCCCAATATCTCATGTTGTATCCATTTGTTGTGCATGTTTACAGAGCAATATAAAATAAAAGTGGTATTTATAAGATATTTAGGATAGTTTGCTCATAATACCTGAATCCTGCTCCCAGCCAATCATCTTCCTATCCAGTTAATGGAGAGAAATGGATGTACAAGAACAATGAACTACTTTTTTTTTTAAATCCAGGATTTAGCCTTAAACCCAATATAATGCCCAGCTAAAGCAATAAATTGTCTTGTTTTTCCACTGCTAGTCCCAGAAGCCCTGTACTTGATCCTCACCAAAATTTCCAATAGTCTTAGCTTTTCCCTTTCCAAGAGGACACCAGGTTTGACTGATGAAGGTCAGAAGACAAGAACTTGAACCAAATGATCACCTGGAATAACATCTTTAATGTAGATGTCTTCCCGGTCAGATAAGCACTCCTCTTTGGAGATGAAACTCTCCTTCCTCTTTTCTGGGATATCTCTTCAAACATTTAAGCAAGCATGGCAAGCTGACAGACCTCAAATCTCAGCTGAGAGACCTAATACATTCTCTGCTCTACCTTCTAGGCCTCAGTACTCTGGGCACATTTTCTCTTGCTAGGCAGCATCTTGAAGAGTGAGTCACGGAAATTGAAATGGAGGCAGCCATGATTGGTATATAGCACGGAAGGGTGATGATAATTCCATCTGTATCCACTTTCTGATTCTTTTTATTGGAACATGAAATTATAACAGTGATTTTAAGGGATTCTTTTTCAATATTGCCTTATTCTCACCTTTCTAATGCATGTTAATTTCCCAAATCACTTATTCTAGCAAAACAAATAGCTATCAAATGACCTACATCTTCCTGATGATGGAGTAGCTGTTTTCTCCTAAAAAAGGAGTGCTAAAGGTGTGAAGTTTTAATGGAAACTTTGTACTTTACCAATTTTGTGAGGAAAGGAATGGAAAGAAAAAGGAAGGGAGGGGAAGGAAAATGAAGGGAAGGGAAGGAAAAGGGGAAAGGAAGAGGATGGAAGGGGAAAGGAGAGTGAGGAAGGGAGGGGAAGAAAAGAAAGGAAAGAGAAAGGAAAAGGAAATGACTTTTTAAACTATGAATTTCTTTTCTTTTTCCTTTTTTAAATAAAATATTTAAGTACCATAATTACATGCATGATTGTAGTTGGGTTTCAGTCATAAACAGAACACTCCTCTTCTGCAGTGCAACATTCCCACCATGCCCCCAATCTCCCTC
>PVKC010052911.1:0-10207 GCA_004027635.1 Crocidura indochinensis
GTTTTTGGGCCACACCCAGTGACGCTCAGGGGTTACACCTGGCTATTCGCTCAGAAGTCGCTCCTGGCAGGCACGGGGGACCATATGGGGAACCAGGGGATCGAACCGCGGTCTGTCTTAGGTTAGCGCAGGCAAGGCAGGCACCTTACCTCCAGCGCCACCGTCCGGTCCCCATATTGTAGCTTTTGAGTGGTATTTTTGGCTGCCAGCCATTCTGGAAATACAAGAGTAAGGTGCCTGCACTCACTCCAAAAAAGTCCAGGTAATGTCAGCCCAAATACTGACAGACTTGGAGTTTTGGTCAGATTGGTGTCTGAAAAGAGCTGTAGAGGAGTGGTGAGGCAAAGCACTAACTGTGGGAGATGGTATTACAGGCTAGATTCTAGGTTCTAGAATTATTCACTATGAATAACCAGTGAAGGTCAGATAACTGAGAGTAAATTTAAACTTGTCCATTTCTAGAAGTTTTGTTATATTTTAAAACTTTCCACATTGTTGGAACCTATCATTTCAACAGGATGATTTCAAGTCACTGTGCTTCCATTCCAATAAAATAAATACACAAAAATAAAACAAATAAAACCTTTCACATGTGTAGCTTTATTATCCCTAAGGAGATGTACTTACCTGAACTAATTTAAACATTTCATCTTGGAACACTTGCCTAACAGGATCAGAAGGCTCAGATGACTGAGGCCCTGGCTCATGCCCCTGTGTGTTCCGAGGTGCAGGCACAGGTGTCTGGGAAGCAACACTGATTCCATCTGATGCCAGAAGTGGAGTTAGGGAAGAATTATCTTTAAATGCAGAAATTTGTGTACTACATGGAGACATGTAAATTGAAAAACAAAACACATTAATCACGGCCAGAATAACAGTACGGTCAATAGGTGCTTGCCTTGCATATGGCTAACCTGGGTTCAATCCTCAGCATCCCATATGGTCTCTCCAAGACTGCCCAGAGTGAGTCCTGAGTACAGAGCCAGGAGTAACCCCTGAAAATTGCCAGATGAGTCCCCAAAATAACTGCCCCCCAACCCCACATTAAACAAGGAGAAGGAACATTCATTGTCTATGATCTGTCTATGATTTTGACCTTTCTTTTTCCAACATAAATGCTTTCTGGAAAATTTTAAAGTTAAGCCCCTCAGCCCAGCTCTTATTACCAGCACAGTGTTCCATGGAAATGCCTTTACAGTCGAGGATATCAACCCTCTCTAACTAGGATGTCACACTACCAACTGTCTTAAATACTCTTATTATTCATTTCAAGCACACTTAAAGTATTAAAGTTTGATTCTTATGCAATCATTATGATTAGCTCTGCATAGTAGGCAAACAGACTAAGGAACATGTTGGCTTGTTTCTTCTAGATGAAAGGGAGAACTTGAGATGTGGAGGCTAGATGTGGTTGGTGGGGGGGGGCTCACCTAAGAGTTTGGTACTTGGGACTCATAATGCAGGAAAGAAAAATGCAAGAGGTAGGCTTGTCTTTTTTTTTTCTTTTAACTAAAATGGACTTAAATATCAAAAGGAGTTAAGAGAACTATAAAGTATAAACTGAAAGAAATTTTTTTGTTTTTTTGTGTTTTTTTTTGTTTTGTTTTTGGGTCACACTCAGCAGTGCTCAGGGGTTACTCCTGGCTTCATGCTCAGAAATTGCTCCTGGCAGGCACGGGGGACCATATGGGGCACCGGGATTCGAACCGATGACCTTTTGCATGAAAGGCAAACGCCTTACCTCCATGCTATCTCCCGGGCCCCAACTGAAAGAAATTTTAATTCAGGTCAGTGAAGTCACTTAGTGATAGAACACTTACCTTGCATTTCTAAGGTTCTGCACTCCACTCCTAGCACTGGGGAGAATAAAAAAAGGTTTATTTTAGAATATGTATGGACAACTCAACTTTAAATAATTATGACAGAGCTATTAACATTTTATTTCCAAAGAACCATAGGTCATATATATTTATAAAAAAAAATCCATACCCCCAAAAATGTTATTGATGGCTACTGACCTGGGCTTAATCTCTAGCATCCCATCTGGTACATGAACCCAGCCAAGAGTGATTACTGAGTACATAGTCAGGAGTAAGTCCTGAATACAGTCAAATGTGGACCACAATAAAAAACAAAACAAAACCAACAAACAAAAAAAAGTTATTGAGGGCCAAAGAGCTAGCTCAATGGACTGAAGAGCATGCAATTTTTTAAATTACATGCAAGAGGCCTGGATTCAATCCCCAACACTACCAGGAATGAATTGCTACCCAGACCCACAGCACTGCATGAAATGGTTATATAGAAACATAAGTTAAACCTCAAAGTAAATTTTGCTGTTGTTATTCATTGCTATGGAGACTATACTTACTAGTGTGGGCCCCATGGCAAATCCTACTGTGCATGCAGCAAGTGGCATTCAAGGGTACAGATACTGCCAAGGGGCAAAGTCAAGTAAGTGCATGCTGAGGCAAGACAAGTGCTCTACAACCTGAGCAATAACCTACTAATTTACAAAAAAAGTGTTGCGGGATGGTTATTTAAGCACTGGCATAATGCAAATCTATTTCATAAACTGAGCAAATGAGCATTCACTATCAAATTCAAATGAAATTATCATTGTTTCCAAAAAAGAAAAAAAGCTTTACACTGCATTTAAATTTATTTGCGCTTACACCAATGCTTTTTCAGCAGTAACAACTGTCTTTTATTCACATACTCAATAATAAAACTTGGCAAATCCACAAAAAAATACAACTGGCTTCTTTTTGGGTGGGGGAACACTCGATGGCATTCAGGAGTTACTCCTGGCTCTGTGCTCAGAAATTACTCCTGGGGGCCTGGGAGATAGCATGGAGGTAAGGCGCTTGCCTTTCATGCAAAAGGTCATCGGTTCGAATCCCGGTGCCCCATATGGTCCCCCGTGCCTGCCAGGAGCAATTTCTGAGCACGGAGCCAGGAGTAACCCCTGAGCACTGCCGGGTGTGACCCAAAAGCCCCCCCCCCCAAAAAGAAAGAAATTACTCCTGGCAGGCTTGGGGACCATATGGGATGCCAGAGATCGAACCCAGGTTGGCTGCATGCAAGGCAAACACCTTATCTGCTATGTTATAACTCTGGTCCTGACTTGCCATTTTTAAGACAATAACATGACTTTTCTTTTCTGAGGTGAGGAGACCTCCCCCAAGTGATGCTTAGGAGGTTCAGGAGCCCCACTAGCAATTCTCAATAAACCAGCTGATTTTTTGTTATTTCTTGTTTGTTCGTTTGTTTTTGGGGCAACACCTACTGGTACTCAGGGCTTACTCCTGGCTCTGTGCTCAGGGAATACTACTGATAGCTTCAGAGTCCATATGGGTGCAGGGCACAAACCTGTATGCAAGGAAAATGCCCTATCTGCTATACTATCACTCAGGTCCCAAATCATTTATTTTTAAATTTTACAAAAGCACCATAATTTATGAAGATAATATTTTAATAATAAAAGATGTCAAAATAAGTAGCTAAGTATCTCAATGCTTCATGCTGCTTTCATTTTATTTTTTTGCCTTTTTTGGGAGGGGACACACCCGGTGACGCTCAGGGATTTCTCCTGGCTATGCACTCAGAAATCGCTTCTGGCTTGGGGGACCATATAGGACGCCGGTGGATCAAACTGCAGTCTATCCTATGTTAGCGCAAGCAAGGCAAATGCCCTACCACTTGCACCATTGCTCCGGCCCTATTCTTTGATTTTAGTCAAAACATTTAGCAATTTTTTTAAGTGACACAATATGAAATTTTTTTGTTTTTTTGATTTTGGGTCACACCAGCATCGCTCAGGGGTTACTCCTGGCTCTGTCAGAAATTACTCCTGGCAGCATGGGGGACCAAATGAGATGCCAGGATTCCAATTACTGTCCATCCTGAAGAGGCTGTTTACAAGGCAAATGCCCTACCGTTGTGCTATCTCTCTGGCCCCCACAATATGAAATTTTAATGTTATTCTCTTAACTGTAAAATAGGTCAAAATGGCACAGTAGGCAAAAATTCTTACCTAGTAATTTCTGAACTTGTATCTAAACAAAATGAATGAGGAATGGTGTGCTCAGAATTTGAAAAGGCTTCAATCATACTATAAAGATTAAAAATTGATTAGGAAACATGATAATCTTCACACTATCTAAGCTAAAGATAATGTTTAGCTACCTAAGAATATTAACCTCCTGAAATCTTCTAATGCTTAGCTCATAATTACAATCTATTTGCATGTCTCCATAGCAATTTAGTAACTAATTCAAACTCAAAGAACATTGGATTGCTTTGAATAGCTTAACTTGAGAATTGAACACTATTAACAACTGAATATAAACTGAAGGAAAATTAGGCTTTCTGGATCCTCAAATTTCACCTCTTAAAACAGATGCCTTGTCACATTTGAATCTATAAGCACTGCTCATTTATTAATAGAAATATTTATGAATAATTCAGATTAGTCATAAGTACACATAAAATTAAATATATTATGTTAACTATCCACAAAAGCACTAAACAAAATTTGTTTACTGTGAAGAGAAAGAAGATATAGCTCTATTGCCTCTCTTACCTATGGTAATTCTGAAATTTCTTTTTTTTAAACTAATTTTTTTATCTTTATTTAAACACTGTGATTGCAAATATGATTTAGTGAAATTTCTAAAACTCTAAACATTAAGTTACTTCCAAACTGCAACAAGTGCAAACACATTCAACTTTCCATTAGTCTGTCACAGAACATCTTATAGCTCTATAGGACATAAGCAGTAATCGAACATAAGCAATATCATACCACAACATGAAGATTATAGATATAACATGACCCCTAATGGATCACTTAATCTAACAAAATGGAATTACTATATTTCTGATGTATAAAATGACTTTTTAACCCATGAAAAACTTCTTAAAATTCAGGGGTCTCATTCTATATGATGAATAATGAAAATAATTAATACTTAACTTTATGTATGTTAAAAAAAAGTCAGAGGTCGTCTTATATGCTGGTATATGGCATGCTGAAACTTACTCCAGCTTCAGGGACAAGTATACATCCCACTCTTACCACCATATCCCATCCAGCTGCCAGGTATCATCATTCAGTCCTCTGCTTGTCCTGATTCATCTTTCAGGGCACACAGAGGAAGTGAGTTACCTAGCACTGCATCGAATCCAGCTGCTGAGTATGTGGCTTTCTGGTGCTCAGTCCTCTGCTCAGCTTTTATGGGACACAGAGGGATTGCTCTGTCTCCCTCTAGCTGTCCTATTAATCACTGTACCCAAGCCAGAAGCTCTTGGAGGAGACCCCTCTCCCTGCTCTCAATGTAAAAAAAAAAAAATCACACTCACTCACTACAAATGACAAATGATAGTCGGCATTCCAACATCTAGTTTTATTAACCATGTACTATTAACCTATGAGGGTTCTACTCTTTTTCTCTTATGTTTTTTTAATTTCCATTTATACTTAAAATTTAATACTTAAAATTTCCATTATACTTACACCCTATATTTTAACAGGAAAAGTAAGGGGTCTTCTTATACGCCAGAAAATATGGTATTTAAACAATAATTCTCTAGCAGTTGAATAAACTCTGATGTCTGTAGTTATATTTTACTTTGATAAGGCTGATAGCGATGAGCGATAAAAAGCATTTTTTTAGGTTTCATGATGTCAATCTACCAAAATTCAGAAGTATAATATTTACTCAAAATCATTACCATTGCTATAAATCAAAATTAAAATTTCACAAAGAACAGAATACTGCCATTAAATATATATTGTCAGTTACAAGGATA
Organism: Crocidura indochinensis; assembly: GCA_004027635.1. Taxonomy (NCBI): domain Eukaryota; kingdom Metazoa; phylum Chordata; class Mammalia; order Eulipotyphla; family Soricidae; genus Crocidura; species Crocidura indochinensis. Next base: position 5,815 of record PVKC010052911.1, read on the forward strand.
AAGCCTAAATGTTTCACTGAAGAAAACAAACCAGTTATTATCTCTTGTATATCCTCTCCTTACCCATTTTGATCAGTTGTTTTTTTCTCAACATATAATTGCAATGGTTCTTCTTTTAGACACTGAACTTCTGTGGAATGCTGTAAAATTAAAAGTACACAGAATGGAAAGAGATGAAACAAATAGGTATTACTGCTTTAAGTACTTTGAGTTTCACTTTAATCATTTCTCCTAGAGAAGTTCCCAAATATATTTGGCCAACTTACTCCTTTTCTGGAAAAGAAAATTATTATATACCCCTGAAAATCTACATAAGAAAACAGAAAACACTTTTCTTAATTGTGCCAGAGGCTATCACTGCTCCCCTGGATCATTCCAGCGACCATCCCTCATTCTGAGAAACACTGAAGTGGAGGGCCATGGGTACTTTGATGTTAGTGGAGTGCATAACTTAGTAAATAAAAACCATAAATTTAATACTTTTGTAGCCATGTCACCTAAATGATAATTTAAAAGATGATTAAGTAAGCAAAAAAAGTAAAAAGTAAAATAAAATAAGTAAATTAAAGCAAGTGAGAAACATTAAATTATACTCTCATTCAGTCTGATTAGATCTTTTTACTGTGTGAACTACATTTGATTTTTTACTCTGAACTAGTCAAAATATATTTCAATATATTAAAGTACAAATAGGGGCCAGAGGGCCGGACGATGGCGCTGGAGATAAGGTGCCTGCCTGCCTTGCCTGCAATAGCCTAGGACGGACCACGGTTTGATCCCCCGGTTTCCCATATGGTCCCCCAAGCCAGGAGCAACTTCGGAGCACATAGCCAGGAGTAACCCCTGAGGGGCACTGGGTGTGGCCCCCAAACAAAACAAAAACAAACAAAAAATTTAAATAAAATTTAAATAGACAAAACTAGACTCTTACCCACAATTGACTTACTTCTTCTAAATGTTGTGATAAATTCTCAGTGTAAATGGCAATATTAGGACTTTTGAGACTTCCAACTGGCTCTTTGGCTTCTTCTATAAGAGGAACAAAGAAGTGACCATTTGATAAATAATCTACGTATCTGAACATTCAGGGATTATTTTACAGGAGAAACATTCTGTAGTAGACAAATTCCTACCCTCTTTAGAAAAGTATTTTTAGGGGCCGGAGCGATAGAACAGAGGGTAGGGCGCTTGCTTTGCATGTGCTAGACCTGAGTTTGGTCACTGGCATCCCACATGGCCCCCTAAGCATGCCAGGAAGGCATCCTGAGCAAAGCTAGGAGTAGCCCCTGAGCATCGCCGGGTGTGGTTAAAAAAAGACAAAAAAAAAAAAAAAAGGAGAGAAAAGTATTTTTAGGAACTGGGTTGTGATTCGAGAACATAATTTGCATATGCAAGGCCTTGATCTGACTCGAGTGCGGCATGCTAAAAGACCCTGGTGGACCTCATATTTTGGTGAACTTAAAAACTTTTTTTTTTATTTGAACGGACTGGAGATGGTGAGCCCAATGGTGAATATATGCCTGCTATATGTGAGGCCCTGAGTTTAATCCTTGGAACCATAAAAAATATATATTTTTTTATTATAAATTTTAAGTTCTTCTTTAAAAAATAAACCTAGAAACTACCTTCTCTTTATTAAATGAAACTACGTAAGCTTTAAGAAGCCTTATGCCAGTTTGTAAAACTCCATGTAAAGCCATGAGAGTTTCTCTTCTGAGGAAAAATGCCAAGAAAAGGAAGGTTTACTAAAAATTCCATCAAAAAATGGGGGAGAGGATATGAACAGACAGTTCTCTGAGGAAGATATATTAAATGAAGTAAGCCAGAAAAAAGAGGATAAATACAGAATATCACTTATATGTGGTATTAAGAATAACTACATGAATAAAAGCAATGGTTTAAATGGGGGTTGCTGAGAACACAACAGGCCCTAGAGTTTAGCAAAGAGAAGGAAAGAAATGGAGTGGAGGAATATGAAATATGAAAGGCTGGGGGATATCAAATATAAATGGATGGGGGATAGGCACCAAGTGTTCTCATTTGTATTGATGGTATTTAGAGAGAACAGAAATATCTAAACCAGAGTAAATAAAAACGATATCACAGATATAAACTTTAAGAACCAAAATTACGGGGCCCGGGAGATAGCATGGAGGTAAGGCGTTTGCCTGCCAGGAGCGATTTCTGAGCATGGAGCCAGGAGTAGCCCCTGAGCGCTGCCGGGTGTGACCCAAAAACCAAAAAAAAAAAAAAAAAAAAAGAACCAAAATTACAAATGGGCCTGTTATGCTGACAGGCTAGAAAAAAGAGGTTAGTGGTATGGGACCCAAAAACCAAAAAAAAAAAAAAAAGAACCAAAATTACAAATGGGCCTGTTATGCTGACAGGCTAGAAAAAAGAGGTTAGTGGTGGAGAGAGTGGAGAGAGGATGACACTGGTAAGAAGGACTGGTCCTGAAATATTGTATGTCTGAAACCCAACTGTGAAGAATTTTGTAAATCACAATGGTTTCAATAAAATTATTTTTTAAAAAGGAAGATTCACGGGGACCTGAGTGATAGTATAATGGGTAGCACATTTGCCTTGCACACAGCTGGCCAGGTTTGATCTCCAGCATCCTATTTAGTCCTATGAGACTGCCAGAATTGATTCATGAGAGTAGAGCTAAGAATAACCCTTGAGCATACATAGCCAGCTGTGACCCTAAAACAAAAAAGAGGTCTACAAAATTGTTCACAGAAATGAAGAGAAATTCATTCCCATATAATTTATACAAATGGGTCAAGGTCCAATGATTAGAAAATCATTTTATGAGTTATTATGTTTAACAATTCATAAATATTATATATTCTTTTAATTTTAGGCTATAATTTACACATACAATGAATAATTATGCTAGATAATAATTCACTAATTTCAATGAACAAAACCAAGAAAAAATTAACTGACCTTCATACTCTGATATGTCTATATCCATTTCATGTGCAAATGTGTCTTCTTCTAAAAGATCCTCATCAATATCTATAAATTCTTTTCTGACATCATCAGTGACATAAATAATCTCATCACTGATTTCTTTTATTTCAGGATCTCTTGTGGCAGTTGACATTCTTTTGATAGAAATAAAGCATCTAAAATTATAACTCATTCTTGGAAACCAATATCTTACTTTAATTCAGTTTACTGAAAGAAAACAAACTTAGTTCTACTTATAAAACCACCCCTTGGAGCCAGAGAGATAGCATGGAGGTAAGGCATTTGCCTTATATGTAGAAGGATGGTGGTTCAAATCCTGGCATCCCATATAGTCCCCCAAACCAGCCAGGAGTGATTTCTGAACGTAGAGCCAGGAGTGGTCCCTGGGTGCCACTGGGTGTGACCCCCCCAAAAAAACCTCCCCTTTTTTGAACAATGTCCAGTACATAGTAGTAGTTTAATAATAGGATGCTCAGTGACTGACTACAGATCCATCTTAGGGATCATATTAGAGATCTGGACTTTTCTTAGTACTTAAGGTAATATACATATGTGCAGGGACCTGAGTTTGAGTCCTAGCACCACATGTCTTCTCGAGCACTGCCAAATGTAGTCATGGAGGTCCTGAGCACCACTGTTGGAAATGATGTATCCAGCATCATAAGGACTAAGCAGCTCCCCATTCTCCAGCTCTAACACTGAATTACCCATATACTGTTGGCAAGATATTTCTAGGAATGGTACCTAAAACTAATGAGCACTGAGCACTGATTGGAAGGTCCTCCACTGTATGTATGTATGTATGTATGTATGTATGTATGTATGTATATATGTACATACATATATATCAGAATAATTTTAAGTTAACTGAATTTTCTATATTCACAAATGAATCTTCCACTATAAAGATTATGGCCTTAATACATAATATTGTTCCATATATAACTATGAAATTCACAGAACTCTCTCATACATTAAAATGGATACAATCATTAGTTCAATTGATATAGACCATCAATTAATATAATAAATAAACCTCAGGCTGGGCTGGTTAAAGTGATAGTATAGAGCAGTGGTTCTAAAATTACGGCCCATGGGCCACATATTGTATTTGTTCCTGTTTTGTTTCTTCACATCAAAATAAGATGTATGCAGTGTGCATAGGAATTTGTTCATAATTTTTGTTTTTACTATAGTCTGGCCCTCCAATGGTCTGAGGGACAGTGAACTGGGCCCCTGTTTAAAAAGTTTGAGGACCCATGGTATAGAGGATAGGGCATTTGCATTGTATGTAGCCTACTCAGATTCAGTAATTGGCATCCATATCCCTGAGCACTGTCAGGAATGATCCTTGAGTGAAGGGCCAGGATGAAGCCCTGAACATAGTAGGCTGCCGTTCCCATCCAACAAAATAAAT
>PVKC010052912.1:0-10213 GCA_004027635.1 Crocidura indochinensis
CTTATTCTATTTTTTGTCTTGTATTGTTTGGTTTGGTTACCTTTTTCTTCTTCTTCTTTTCTTTTTTTCACTTTCTCTTCCAAATGGATATTTACAACACTTAGACTCCTCTCATATCTTTTCTTCTATCTCCAATAGAGCCACATTACTGGAATCACCTTGATCAGCCTCATAATTGGTGAGAGAAAAATGAATGATACCAAGACCAGACAGTCATATGGAAATAAAAAAATGATCAGACTTGAATACCAAATCCAAAATCAATGACAACAAAATCGATATCCAATCTACAAAAAGCTGTACAAGGGGGTACAGTTGCACTTGCATTATGGGGGAAAGAAGAGAGATATGGGATGCATGCTGGGAACCGGAATGGAGGGAGTACAACACTAGTGGTGGGAATGCCCCTCATTCATTATCACTATGTGCTTTAAATGTTACTATGAAAGATTTGTAATTTACTTTGACCATAATAAAAAAAGAAATGGCATTTAAATATCTTCTTTTAGTAATATTGTAGGCATCTTGTAAGATATACCTCGAATGTTCTATTATTTGCTTAAGAAAATGTGTTCTTGATAAGAGTTTTTCTTCTTTCATAGAGAAAGCAAATTTCAAGTTTAGACTTAGATATAAACCCCATACTTAGGATCTTCTTTTATCTTTGAATGAGTATTTGAATTTGGGGGATAGACATCTATATTGATATTTTGTTTCTTTTGACAATTTTCTTTTTAATTTGTTTTGTGTGTATGGGGTTTGGACAACTCTTGGTGCTCAGTGTTTGCTTCAGGTTCTGTACTCAAGGATCAGTCTTGAAAATTTTCTGGAATCCATATCTGGTGCCAAGGATCAATTGGAGTCCACTGTATTCAAGGCAACCACCTAAACTTAAACCTTGTCATATATCTCTTTGTTCTACCATACATACTTTTTAAAGTCCTATCTTGTGACTCTGTGCATTTTAAATAGATAAAACATTGCAAAGTATTTCTTCATTCAATAGAAAGCTCCCTGGATATTGCATGTATGTTATAATAATTGCTGATTTATAAGTATCCTTTAAGTAGGACATTTATTTTCCTCACACTTTTTAGGTGCAAAGTACATTGTTCTTTAGCAGAGATGCTCAGCAAAGTGTACTTCTTGAGTGCTGGGTTCAGGAATTTGACCAATTGTCTAGAAGAATGCAACGACAACTTTGTTGTGTTGTTAAGTTCTCTCTTGAAACACATCTTCCCTTGGACAAAGCAGACAAATCTCATCATCTGTGTCTTTAGTTATGAACCTTTTAGATTGGCACCAGCCATTTGCTTCTTCCTTCTAAGTTTGCTCACCCACGAATTAAATTGATTGTACTCAGTGAACTCTAAAATTCATTTCAGCTCCTTCTCCCCTGTCATATTCCACTACTAAACAATGATTTCTTTGGGTATTTAAGTCTCTTAGGTTTTCAAAGTTCACCATTAAAATGTCTACCTTAAAGAATAAATGAGAATTTAGTATGTTCTCACTCACATATTTGTGAGTACATTCTCAGGGGTGCATCAATTGGAAGACATAGATTATGAGTTGATCAACTAGGAGAAAACAGGCTACTAGAATCAGGGAAAGGCCTAAAATGGGCGATACAGGGGCCAATAGAATTCAAAAAGATTAACTGCTTACTTATTTATATAAAATTACTCAACTTTTACAGAGAAACTGGGATATTGTCATTACCACATTCATTTTTATATGAACTTTGAACTCCAAAAATATGAAATGACAAGAATGATTATGGAATGATTAAGATTGATTAAGGTTGCTGAGCATCAGATACCTGGCTCATCTATTTTCCACCACTTGAAAGGACGTGTTATCATGCCAGAATTCCCCACTCATCATTTTGACTATTAAGTTGCTCCCAGCATATCTTCTCCAGAAAAAAAATCCCTCATTATCACAATGAATACTCTAACTTGCTCTTCAAGTTTGTTTTCTTTGTTGAACACTTATCTAACTTGCTTGACCATACATTTCCGTGCTTGCTTATTTTCACACAGGAGAATCCTGTGTTTTCTCTCAAACATATATTTCTCCTTTGCTCTTCCCTCTTTTTTCAAAAAATAAAATAAAAAATCTTGTTTCACAAAAATAAATACTCTAAAAGTAATAATGTGTTAGTTCAATCAAGAAGCTCTTGAAATCCAGGGCCAGAGCCATAGCACAGCGGTAGGGTGTTTGCCTTGCATTTGGCTAACCCAGGACAAACCTGGGTTCTATTCCTGGAGTCCCATATGGTCCCTCAAGCCAGGAGCTATTTCTGAGCGCATAGCCAGGAGTAACCCCTGAACGTCACTGCTGTGCCCCCACCCCCAAAATGAAGCTCTTGAAACCTAAATGAGAAGACCACAAATCAAGCACAAACTCAATTTGAAAATGTGCTAAATTTTTATTAATAATATAGTATCATAGTTTCATTAATTGCATTTATTTTATATAGTTATTTGTATGTTTAAATAATATTTGTTTATCAATGATATTTAATAATGTTTCTGAGGTATTATATTCTGTTATTATTAGATATCATGTTTTTAAAATTATTTCACAGAGTCTGAAATTTAACTATTTCATAGTATGATTAATAATACATAGCTGAAGTGTATTGGGAGAGGTAAAATAGGAATATGCATATTTGTTTAGAACTCTAAAATACAGCTTATTGTAACAGAGGCTTCATTTCTATAGTACACTGGTTCATAGCTGTCAAAATATCTTTCCTACTAGCTCTACTGATTTCATACCATATCGCTCATTTCTAGTTATCTGAAGTTTGATGAATTGCTATGTTAATTGTTCTTCCTAAACAAAATAATAAAAATAAAACTTTTCTTCCACATTCCTATCTTTCATCAGTCAAGTAATTCTTTGTGGGACTTTTGAAATTCAAATCAATTCAGTCTTAGATCCATCTGTAAATTAGCTGAAGCAACCTGCTTTGTTCATTTTGAAATTTATCAACATAAAATTTTAAAAAAGCCACTTTCTCAAGTGTCTTATAATAATTCAAATATATCAAATATTTTCCTGTATAAATAATTCTTCTCTGGAGTAAAATTGTGTGAGCTTTATTTTTATTATCACTTGATGGTATTAAGCAAATAATGTCACCTTTCTGAGATCAATTTTCTTGTAAGAACAAAGCAAAGGGATTGTACTCATTTTTTATGATGCCCTCCAGCTCAAAAATGGCATGTTTCTTACCAAGCTAAAATCAACATTAGTTAATTAAGTAGAAAAAATTTTGATGATAGTATGCCAAGTACCTTGTTAACACAAATTGTACAACTACAATATAAGTAATCAGTTCTTAATTAAAAATTCCTTGGTGAGTTTATTTTTATTAAAATAGCATGTATTTTTGTTTATGCTGCTGTGTATTTTTGATATTTTTTATTTTCATATTTCCTCCCACACTGTTTTTTCCTATGCAGTATGTATTTCTGATAATACTCCTTCTGCCCATCAATGGACTCATTCTAAATCTTCCCAGTCCTCATGATTTTCCAGCTGCATTAGTGTATGCAAGAACTCAATTATACTGTCAATATAGATTTATGTATTGAACAGGTCTCTAATTTCCAATTTTGATTTGAGAGGCCCTCTGTTTAAATTTTTTACAGTGTTTAAGGAAACATACAGGTATTAAAGGTTTTTGTTTGGGAAAAGATAAGCTAGAGCATATTACTAAATATAAATAATGCTGAGTGAGGCAAACATTTTGCTGTGAAAGACATGTTCACTCAGGGTCCTCAGCATATCCCATTATTTCAGAGCCTACTTAAATTCAATCCATTTTAGTTTCTCTGTCATATATTGGGAGATAGTTATTACAAATCTCTTAATGACTAGACATTGTTATACCAAAAGTATATGCTATTTCAAATCAACTTAAATTCCTTGGTTCCTCTGTTAGAACCTCTTCTTCTCTGAAGGTCTCATTTTAGATAATTTGAAAGTCTTAAATTTTCCCATGTTGGGGGGACCGGGCGGTGGCGCTGGAGGCAAGGTGCCTGCGCTAACCTAGGACAGACCGCGGTTCTATCCCCCGGTTCCCCATATGGTCCCCCGTGCCTGCCAGGAGCGACTTCTGAGCGAATAGCCAAGAGTAACCCCTGAGCGTCACCGGGTGTGGCCCCCCCCAAAAAAAATTTTCCCATGTTACTGATCTCCTAAGTATTATATTTATATATTAAATTTATTTAATATTACTGCCTAGATAATTAAAGGAAATTTCAAAGTAATTAATGTATCATTTTAATCTTTTATATTGTTATATCTATCATTCACCAGTATTTATGATTCTAGTTTTGATTCATCAATATCACTATTTGGGCAAAAATCTAGAAGTCATTCTTCTTTATTATTTCTGATTACATGCCCTTTATTATTTTTTGTTTGCTTTTGGGGGGGGCATGCTAGCTATGCTCAGGGCATACTCCTGGCTCAGTACTCAGAAATCATTCCTGGCAGGCTCCAGAAACTACACAGGGTGACAGAGATCAAAATAGGAATTGTCATATGCAAAGCAAGCATGCTACCTTCTGTACTATCACTACAGTTCATATCATTTATTCTTATATGTTGACTCTATCACATCAAGCTAACCAGTAAATACTATTGTCTAAGTCTTCAAAATTTATGTTATATAGGTCTCTTTGAACCTCTGTTACTCTCTACATCTTTACTCTGGAAAAAAATTTACGCTGATATTCAAGACACTAGCCACAAATATTTATTACTTAAGTAATGGCATGGATTATGTAATAGCTCTGTAAGAGTTTATATCTAAAAAAGATTTTTCTTCCAGTAACATTTAAAATATGTGTGCTTTTAAACTGTGGCAATTATCTCCAGTAGTGCTCAGGCATATTGTGGTGTTGGAGACTGAACACAAGGTCTTTCACTTGCAAGGCTTATTCTAGTTCTTTGATCCACGTCCTTGAACACAAAATATAATAGTCACTACATGATAGCTAATATAGAATCTTCTGATTTTATACCCATGTCCTGTAGACATATAAATTCTTTAATATGACCTTCCGAATAGCACATGATCTCATTCCCAATACAACTTCAATCATATCGTGCATCTCTCTCCTTGGATTGTTCTACTTTGATCATACATTATTTTACTAAAATTGTTTTGCTCAAAATTATTGCATTGTAGTGGTTATATTTTATATATAAACTAAGACAAATTTCCCAGGTTTTCAATTAAATGTCAATATCTTTGTTTATATTTAATATAAATATAATGAATATCTACAACTAATTGATTTTAAATAAATAATATTAGGATAAATTACCTGAGTAGACTTCACCTATGTGAATTTCATAGCCCGTTCTTATAGAATACATGCTAATTTATCTGATAAGAATTTTTCATGCCTAGTCAGACTTCACAATGCAATCAGGCAATTTCTTTTTTTTTTTAATATGGAACACTTCACGAATTTTCTTGTCATCTTTGTGCAGGGGCCATGCTAATCTTCTCTGTATCATTCCAATTTTAGTATGTGTGCTGCCGAAGCGAGCATCAAGCAATTTCTTGTCCTATGTCTTTGTCTCTCTCTTTCCTTCTTAATGCTGCATTCCTCATACTATAATATATTTATATTATATATACATGTATAATTATGTATATAAATTCTTATGTAAGGTCTTTTCTCTTTTCAGTACCTTTTGTCTATTTTTCATATATTTGAATAGTTCATTTTTATAATTATGCTTTAGAAAAAAATGTCACCTTTTCAGGGATATCCTTATCTCTATATTTTATTTTGAAATGATCCACCACAATTCATATGTTTCATCTCTTACTATTTTATTTGAAGAACATTTTCACTACCAGAATCTATACATATGTAAATTTTTAATTTGGTCCCATTATTTTCTTTTCAAGAGATTGTAAACTCTGTGAGGAAACAATTTCATGTCTTTTGTCCTATACAAAATCCTAGTATCTAAAAATTTATAAAATATTTAATGAGTAAATGAGTCACTAATTCAGTTGTCTGGAGTTGAAAGAGTGTTATCTAGGTGGAGAAAATAGCTGATAACAAAAAAATTAAAAATATATTTTTTTAAAGTTAGAACTCTTTATCTTCTAAAAAATAAGAAACCATCTTTGCTTCTGTATTTTTCTTCATCATGAAGTTCAATACCTGCCAATTTTCTTTTATTCAGCAAAAAATTACTTAAAGCCTAGTCAATGCTAAAAATGATTATATAAGCACAATGTAACCAATTACAAAGGAGAACTTCTCAAAGGAAGTTACTTGTAAACTGTGATGAAGTCAACTGAACAAAAATGTAGAACTGAGATAGATACAAAAGGAATATACACTGAGGCTAGAAAAAGAAAAAAAATTATTCTGCAGAAGAGTAGAGAAAAACTACACTGGTTAATGTAGCTTTTTAAATAGTAGCTAAATCTTGGAAAGTTAAATATCTGTACATGAAGACATTTTAGCTTCAATATAATTTTTTTTAATTTTATCTCTAAAAATGAGAAGAAAGATTAAAAATTAATTATGCAGTAACCTCTACATTCAAGAAGATGCTTTCAATACAAGATTGGAGCTTTCAGTGAGACTTGGACTTACTGCTCTATGATTACTTTTTTAGATCATTGGCCCCTAGTAGGAAATGTCAAGGAACAGGTGCATATCTTCACTTGAAGTCAACTTCTCTTGCTTCTTTTATCATGACAACTAACTAAAATTGCATCATATGACTTGAAAAGATAAATAAACTTAATAGCAAAGCATAGAAATTTTATTTATTTTGTTTTGGGTATACACAGGCATAATATACATCATTATTTATATGGCCATAATTTCTCCTGAGGGCCTACAGAACCATTATTATTCTTAGTGGTCTATAACAAAGTGACGTTTCTTGGAAAACACCTACTCTAGACATATCTGAAAAATCTTATCTGTCATTCTGGGGGAAGAAATATGCAAATTCAGTGCCCTTGATCAACTTTTTTCTTACTTTTTAACCTTCAGTAACTGTAAATTATTTTATGAAAATATCATGCCTACCAGCAAACCACAGAAATATAGATAGTTGATTGATTTCAGATAGTTGAATTTTAAGTCACCAATAATTTTTTTAAGTGTAACTAAGGTAATATGTTTATATAAAAATAAATTAAATCGGGGCCAGAAAGATAGCATGGAGGTAAGGCATTTGACTTTCATGCAGAGGGTCATCAGTTGGAATCTCGGCGTCCCATGTGGTCCCCATGCTTGCCAGGATCAATTTCTGAGCATGGACCCAGGAATAACCCCTGAGCACTGGCGGATGTGACCCAAAAACCAAATAAAATAAAATAAAATAAAATAATTAAATCTAGAATTTGAGGACCTTTAGTGATAGTATAGGGGCTAAGCTGCTCGACTTGCATGTATCCATTCCTGCCTTAATCCCTGGTATATATTTGGTTCCCCAAGCACCTTCAGAAGTAATCCCTAAGCACAGAGTAAGGAGCAAACCCTAAGCTCTTCTAAATGTGTATCAACCATCCCTGTACTCCAGTAAAGAAGTATAATTGAAAAATATTATATATTTTTTTAATGGTAGAATTGCTTCATATTTTGAAGTTTCATACTCTTCATGTTTAGCTAAAATTTAGAATACCTTTTTACAGGACAGTTGTGTGAATTTAACATATAGTAAATTACCTGTGAAATACAAAATTGCAGTTAATGTATTATAATAATCATCTTTATTTGGGGGGGGGCACACCTGGCAGTGCTCATGTTTACTCCTGGCTCTGTGCTCAGAAATCACTCCTTGCAGGCTCAGGGGATGATGTGGGATGCTGGGGATCAAAACCATGTCCATCTTGGATCGGCCACTTATGAATAAATGTCCTACCTGTGTGCATAACTCCAGTCCCAGTAATCATCCTCTTATGAGAGTAAAGGTTATTTGACATCAAATAAGCACCTATCACAATGGGAACTCTTTCTATAAAAATATTGTTTAACAGTAGTATCACATCACATGGGATATATTATAGCATATGAAATAGAGAATTAATACAAGAAGTGATGATATTTGGCAAAGCATTTAATAATGGCATTCATCACCATAGAAGGCACTGATAATGTTCAACCAGATTTTCATTGATTTCATGATTGGCAAAGAGTGCAGAAAATGACAGTGAAAATTCAGGTAATTGTTTAGAGAACTTTAATATTCCATAACTACTGTCTGATTCTTAGTTGTTGTATTAAGGCAGAAATGGAAAAGAAAGGAACGGTACCAGATGTCAAGTATCCCCTTGACCGTTTCCCTTTGCCTAGCAGAGAGTAGAATAACAACATTGTTCATCTGCAGCACACTTGGACAGATCATCAGGAAAGTCAGAGACGAAGAAGCACTGGGCTACAAGCTATGAAAGGTAGGCATTGATGTTACAACAACTGGCTATAGAGATTCAACAACAAACCAAAACTGTAGAAAACTTTGAGAATCACCAAGATTCCAAAAAAACCTTAAAAGAATGCCAACAAGAAACTACTGTGAGGCTTAGAACTGAGAATCAAAAATGGCTATTTACCAGTTCCCTCAAAAACTACTTTCTTAAAGCTACTAAGTAAATAGCTATAACATTGTAAGTTTTGTATGAAATCTTTATTACTCACATCTACTATGAAATAAGCCTTTTGTGTATGTGTGATGACAGAATAAAATACTAGAAAAATTATATATCAGAAGAAAAATATATCAGATATAAATATATCATAAGAAAAGAATTACTTCCATGTAATTCCAATGTAAACGTGTTAGATATTATGAACTCATCACGAACAAATTTCATGGTAGAGTCAGTTGATATATAGCTGACATCTTGTTTCAGACAAGAAGAAGCAGGTAGAAATTAAAACTTCAAATGCTTTCGATGCATAAAAAGGTAAAAATTCAGATTATTCTCATCTATATCTAATTGAAAGTTTTGTGGCTTCCTGGAGAGAAAATTCTTGACAGTAACAACCAAAATCAAAACAAATCAAAAGAATTTTATACAAAAGAAAATAGGATTGCACTTATATAATTCCCTTCTATTTAGCCATTGATAAATTTACAGCAATTAATTTCTCAAAGCAGTTTATTGACTATAAAATAATGCAATTTTGAATTCTAATAGGAATTCTTAAAAAGCAGAGTGCCTTGGGGAATTAAGTGCATATTTTTATGAAGGTTGTTGTTACATATGTAAACACATGTAGTGACTGATCAAGTTGCACAGTTAATATTTATTTTTTGTATAATTTGAGAAAGATAGTATAACAAAATCACTCCTTTAGGTATTAAACATATAGCTTGTTTAGACTCAAGAACCCATAAATTAATGTAGAGATTCCTGTGCTCAAGATAGCTAACCCAATTAAGATAATTCTTTCTCACTCTACCACATCATAAGGTTGTTGCTGCAGAAGCAATTTCTGTTTGTGTGTAATATATGAGTCCAAAACTCATAAGGAATAGTTTTAATACAGAAATTAAAGTCTTTACTTTCCACTAGCTGCTGTTTAGTCACTCAGCTTTTAATGAGTTTTAGAATTAGTTTTGAAATCTCTCATAAAACCTTTTCCTTTCACCAATGTCCAGTTTTCTATATCTGTGTTTCTCTTGGCTTTTGTGGGAGTAAGTACACTTCTGCTTGTGGTTAAGTTATTGCAACACATTTAAGTATCAGAAAGTACAGACAGCCTCTAGGGCCCTTGAGTCCAAGTACAGAGCCCTTCACAGGCCATGAGAAATCTCCCGCTTTCCTAGAAATACTTTTTCCCTTTTTTGTTTGGTTTAACTCACAGAGGCCAGCTCAAGGCCAAAACATTGTGTGTGCTAATAACAACTGGGTGGAAAGAGAAAGATGAGAAAGAAGAAAGGCAAAGATGAAAAGTTCCAAAACAGTGACTTTAATTGCTTTTGCCTGTCAAATAGAGTTGCATGGAAGAACAGATAATGTAAAAATGAGCAAAGCACCATTTATTATTGAAGCCAGTTCAACAGGTAAAAATAATAGAAATTTTCATGTTTTGAATTATTTTAGATTCTTCCTTAAACTCTAAAATTATCATTTTACAATGCTAAATGTTTATTGAGGTTTACCATGATTATGGCTCATAGTAATATTATATCTAAAACA
>PVKC010052913.1:0-10202 GCA_004027635.1 Crocidura indochinensis
ACACACGCTAGCAGGGCCATGCAAAGTTATCAAGACACAAGTCTGGACCTACCTCAGCTGCCTTCGGAGCTGGCTGATTTCTGCACTCTGCTCAGACATGGTTTTCAGAAAGTGCTGGTTGGTCTGTCACACAGGAAGGGGAAAACCAATCAGATGAAAACAGGGTGAGGGCTGTCCAGCAAGTGACCCAAAGGTCACATGCAATGAGTGAAGGACTCTTCTGAGGAAGGAAGGCTGTCCCATGCTACTTCAAAAAGACACCTGAGCCCTGACTTGAGGAAATCTCAGAAGAGAACATCTACTTTTTTGGGGGGAAATTTAAGGAGGGGATGTCAGCTTTCAGATCACTACTCTTTGGGGAGGTAAGAACATCTTTCACAGTGGATATTCAGATTAGAGGTCAAGGAGTTGCAGAGCCTAAACAGAGGGTGCCTGTCATATGGGGGAGGGTGGCTCAGAGGATCACCCTCTCTGGTCACCTCCCCAGATACTGTCTCAAAGCCTCAGGAGCTGCAGGATCCTAGCCTAGGAATGATGTGGTTTGGTCCCCCTGGCGTCCCATATGGTCCTACAAGGCAGAAGTGATTTCTGAGCACAGAGTCAGGAGTAACCCCTGAGTATCACCAGGTGTGGTCCAACCCACTCCCCTCTCCCCCTCAAAAAAAAGAAAAGAAAGATTGAGGAGGCAAAAGTGAATCATACAGAAAGGGTGATCATATTTCCTTAGTACAGAATAAAGGAAAATTTTGGTGACCTGTTAGAGTTCATGGTCAGGTGATCTCCTTGGTCTCCTTTAATTGTTTTGCTTTTTTGGGGATACTTGAGGTTTCTTAGGGCTGACTCCTGGCTCTGTGTTCAGGATCAGACCAAGGTTGGTGTGCAAGGCGAGTGCCCAGCCCACTGGACTCCTGCTCTGACCCCCAGTCCTTTCATTCTTGGAGATGGGTCCTCACTCTGCCAGCAGACCCTCCTGTTTAGCTCAGAGGACAAGTTGTTCTGAGAGTAAGTGGCCCAAGTTCGAAGGCACGTCCACAGAGAACTGAGAGATGTTACTTTCAGCTTTCCTGGCAATGGAGCAATGTGCTACTGGGTGTGAAGGGAGAGACAGATAAGAGGAAGGTGGCTGCAGTGCTTCCTGGTTCTACACAGTTTTGTTGTTGTAGGTGTGCATTAGTGTAAGTATTTAACCATCACTTTTATGATGATGCTTTCTGGTCAGCAGCCCAACCCTACTAAATACCTGCATTCACTTACCATCTCCATGTTTTCATTAGAGACGTGAAGTTGCTGGGTCAACTGTTGAAAGTTGCTCAGCTGGTCCTAGAGGAGAAAGAAGGGCATTCATGGTCTTTTATTTGCAGCCACTACAGATTTTGTTTGTTTTGGGGCCACACCCAGGGGTTCTCAAAACTCACACCTGGCTCTGAGCACAGGGAGTGCTGGCGGTGCTCAGGGGGCCATTTGGGGTGTTAGGGATTGAACTTCATTTAGCCACATCCAATGGCTGCCAATACTGTCCCATTAACGATAGCTTCAGCCCGTCCCCCTACCCCCCATTTAAGTGATTAAACCAAAATGTCTAAAATCACTATGTCTAGATGAAAATCATTTGTATTAATTCTCATTGCTTGATTAATATTGAAGATTCTAAAAAATTACAAAATGTAATAAAGTGCCAATATTGAAAGTTATGTAGCGATTTATGCTTTAGCAAAACCATTATTATAGAAGTCCTACCAGGCTCCATCAAATACTGAAAAATCATATTCTAATGTTCTCAAACCTCTGATACCACGATAGCAGGGATTTACTGACTCTCTCCCCTCTGTTATTAAGTTCTTGTTTTTTGGGCCACAAAATATCGAGAAGTTACTCCCGCCTCTGTACTCAAAAATGATTCCTGGTGATGTTCAGGGAACCATACGGGATGCTGGGAATGGAACCAGAGTTGGGTCTGTGTGAGAAAAAAGCCTTAACCACTGTACCATCTCTCTGGCCCCTACCCCTCTTAAATCCTCTTGGATTCAGGCTGGAGATATTGCAGCAGGGAGGTATTTGCCTTGTAGGCAACAGATTGAGATTTGATTCCCAGCATCACACATTGTTTCCTGTGTATTATCAGGATTGAACCTTGGGAATAGAACCAGGAATGAGTCCTGAGCACTTTTAGGTGCGGCTACTCATCCCCATCCCCCAGCAAAAATAAAATAAAATAAAAAAAAGTTCCATGAACTAAGTACTTCTAAGTTCTGTATAACCTGATTATATTATGATTCTACTGAGCACTGATGAGCAAGTGACACGAAGTTAAGAGGTCTGTATGTTATAAAGTCCGGCCTATACAAGACACTGCTTTAGTTACATACCTGCCCATCAAAGATCTATTTCCTGCTAACATAAATAAAGCAGAAATTATGGCATTCCATTCAGGGTGAGTTTCTTACAAATGCAATTCTGTTACTGCTCTACAAGAAAAACATGCAATGCAAGATTACCTTTCGTTTCTGACTTTCAACGATGTGAATCTGGGCCTGGGTCATGTGCTCCTGGTAGAGCCTCTGCAGTCTTTCCAGCTCTTGGGAAGCAGCTTGCCAGAGTTCCACAGCTTGACTCTTCTCCTACAGTACAAAGCATGGGCGGAGGTTTCACCCAGCAGTAGGGGGCAACTGCCGGAGAGAATGGACCTTCCTGAATTCCTACATGAGTCCTTCCATGAAAAGCCAAGACACAGAAAGGGAAATATGGCCATACTGGAATGATTTTGATGAGAATAAGTTGAGACTAAACCTAATGATTAAAATTCCTCGGGTTTCTTTATTCAGATTTCTTTTTTTTTGGGGGGGTCACACCCGGCAGTGCTCAGGGGTTACTCCTGACCCCACGCTCAGAAATTGCTCCTGGCAGGCATGAGGGACCATATGGGGCACCGGGATTCAAACCGATAACCTTTTGCATGAAAGGCAAATGCCTTACCTCCATGCTATCTCCCGGGCCCCTTTATTCAGATTTCATAGCTCTGGATCAAAATATGGATTTTGTTTTTGGGCCACACCTGGCTGCACCCAATGGTTACTCCTGGCTCTGTGCTAAAAAATAGCTCCTGGCAGGCTCAGGGGACCATATGGGGTGCTGGGAGTCAAACCCGGTCTGTCCTGGGTCAGCCATATGTAAGGCAAATGCCATACCACTGTTATCGCTCCAGGTCCAAAAATATGAATTTAAATCACTCTCTTTGTTCCACAAGATAGTGCAAATCTTAGACATTACTGAAGAAAAGGAAAACTTCCTGGTGATGCATAAGACTTGTTCCCATGATTGCAAAAGAAATAAAATGCTCATGATAGTTAAGTAGAGGAAAATCAAGACAGCCTGAATTGCCCAGACTATTAGCCCTGGAGATACTTCGAATGTGTCTATGGTCATTTCCAGGTACTTGACATAGTCCCATCTGGGACATGATTTCTATCTTTACTTTCTATGATGTCAGGGACCAAATCTAGGATCCATAGGAAATCTCTGGTAAGTTGTTGGGCTGCATTGCCTGTAAACATGACTAAATGTGAACTGGAGGAAGAGTCTTACTTTTTACTTTGAGTAAAATTGGGATATGTACACATGCTAGTCACTCATATGGCCTCTACCCAGTGTGTGAAATGGTCAGCTTACATCCTGTTCTGTCCCTCAACAAGGCATCCCCACATGTGGCTGGAGTCCCCGAATCATGGTGATGCTCCCTTGAAGACATGGTGCGTTTCTTCACTCTCCTCTCATGGAGGTGCAGCGAGTTCTCAAGTTTGATGGTGGCATGCGACATCATTGCCCTGTGGGTTACTTGCCTACTATTTGCAGCCCCCCATAGGAAGTTACTGAATATTCATTTTGTTATCATTTTACAGATTCATAAATCCTAATGAATATAGGTGCTTAAAAAAGCCATTTATTCCAGCTGTCATTTAAAGAACATGTCACTCACCTGGTTGGCGAGTTGTAACTGTTCTTGGAGGTTCCTCACAATTTCATCATCCACGTACAAGTCGTCCCCTACATCTGTGTCGACTGGCAAAGCCTCCAGTTGCCTCTGGACAGTGTCTTTTAACTCGCGGTGCAGCCTTTGGAGGACACGGAGCACAGCAGAGTCACATTCAATCTGCAACAGGACTATGTGGGAGTCAGCGAAGGAACCATATGGGACTCAGTGAAGGAACATTAAGCCCAAAAGGCATCTTAGGCAGACTCAAGACCAGAAGTGCTGAACCACTGTGACAGACAATGCTGACAGAAGGCCAAGGCTCCCTAACCTGAAGCAGTGAGATGCCATTTTCGGGCCTTGCAATGATGTGATGTTCCTCTCTGGTCCTGGCTGGAGCACATGCTATGCCTACTGGAGCCCCGAGTGCAGCCTCTGCCACCACAGGGTACCTGAGCATGGGCCTGAAGCAGCCTGTGGTATAGCCCTGCCTCCCTTAGCTACTGGGTTGCAGGTTTGTTTGGTTTTTCTGCCCCTCGATCCCGGCCTCTGACAGAGACACTCTAGGGCAGGCTCAGCCCTGGGGCCCTTTCCTCTCCAGCATCTCCTACTGGGATGTGGGAGAGACTCACAGGCAGAGAAATAGGAGAATGGGGCAGGTTTGAGGAGGTGAGGGGAAACTAACTGCAGAGGGGTTTTCCCCAGGCCAGTGTGGGCACATTCAGGAAGACACTGGTGCAGGGGACAGCTCAAGTCAGCCATGGGGCCCAAATCCACATAGCACCAGTGACAAAAATGCCTGGGGGCATGGGAGGAGGAGTCCCAAGCCAGCCCTACCTTTCATTCTCCTGGATGACTGTGTTCAGCTGTGCCTTCAGCTCCCCCAGATGTTCCTGGAAGAAGAGACAAGCTTGTGGGCCACTGCAGATAAGGGTGGCTATGCTGTAGCTCTCTGACATGTGAGAGACCAGATTCTGGTCCTCATCCAAGGATGAACAATCATTCCTTCCTTTTAATAGGCAATATCGAACATATTTTATGATACATAGAACACGATAAAACAGTCATTCTGAAGATAACATGAAAATGTTGCATGATACACTGAGAATATTTATACATGCTATTCCTAGGACTGACAGATGCTCACATTAAAAACAAATGAGGGACAAATTCCCGGAAAAAAATACTTTCTTCTATTAGTAATTTACTCTCATATCTGAGCTATCATCTACATTGTCTAAATTTTAGATTTTAGAATAGCTTCACTAAGAAAAACTTTAGTAGGAAGAATTAAAAAAAAAATTCTTGGGACTGGAGAGATAGTATGGAGGTAGGGCATTGACCTTGCATGCAGAAGGATGGTGGTTCGAATCCCGGCATCCCATATGGTCCTCTGAACCTGCCAGGGATGATTTCTGAGAGTAGAGCCAGGAGTAATCCCTGAGCACTGCCGGGTGTGACCCAAAAAACAAAAACAAAATCCTTAAAATAAAGAAGAAAACATATACTATCAAGGGAATGAGAAAAAGGTACAGCAGAGCAGGTAATCTGAGATCAATAGAATGCGAGATTTGAGGGGCCCGGGAGATAGCATGGAGGTAAGGCACTTGCCTTTCATGCAAAAAGGTCATCAGTTCGAATCCCGGTGTCCCATATGGTCCCCTGTGCCTGCCAGGAGCAATTTCTGAGCATGGAGCCAGGAGTAACCCCTGAGCACTGCCGGGTGTGACCCAAAAACCACACACACACAAAAAAAAAAAAGAATGTGAGATTTGAAGAGGCAGGAAGGGGAAAGAGGAGGTGAAGAGGGAAAGTGAGGGGTATGTGTGCAGTCGATCAGTGCCCAGAGGAGTTGGGAGTCAGCGTGGAGGAGGCTGAGGGGATCCGTAGATAGAGCTGAAATGCTCAGGGAGGCCGGAGCAGTGGGTTAGGCTGACACTCAGCTAGCTGAGGTCGGGTGAGGGACAGATTTACTACCAGGGGGCTGACCATGGGGGAACCTGGGGTGATCTCTGAGGTGGTGCTAAGGGGTTGGAGCTCCACTGCAGTA
Source organism: Crocidura indochinensis (assembly GCA_004027635.1). Classification (NCBI taxonomy): domain Eukaryota; kingdom Metazoa; phylum Chordata; class Mammalia; order Eulipotyphla; family Soricidae; genus Crocidura; species Crocidura indochinensis. Next base: position 6,018 of record PVKC010052913.1, read on the forward strand.
ATGCTCCCCACACTGTGCTCCAAAAAAAAGAGCTTCACAAGGTACAAAAACATCCACTGTTAGACATTAAGCATCTAGCAAGAAGCCTGATTAAGGAGCTGCAGGAACCAGATCATAAAGACCAAGTTTAATTTCAACAGAAGCAGCTATTCTGTTTCATATCAGCTCTCATGTCATTATACAATCCTGAGAGAGCGCATTCAGCAGAAACCCCACTTTCCCTGAGTCTAAAAAAAGAAGCAAAAACGCCATCTGTGCAAAAGCGAGCTTTCTGTTGCTCCTTAATTGTCAATTAGAAAAATTAAATGACATTATTGTTGTTGTCACAAATGATCACAGGCTTTTTAAAAATGTAGCACATGGCCAAGACTAGAAAACAATGTACTATAAACCCAAAACAGCAGTGGAGAGTAATACTAGTCTCTGAAATGTGGGTTTACAGTGGCATTTGCATTGGATTACAGTAGAGGGTCAACCTTGGAAATGAAAGCATGAGAAAGCCAAAAGTCATGGATGCAGTAAGTACAGGAGCTATCAGGGAGAAGAACAGAAAACGGACCACAGCCCCTGGACAAACCTGCACAGGGCTCCTACTTGCTAGGCCCCTTTACCTGATCTGCCTTAGACATCATTCACAAATCAAGCCTGAGAGCCTGGCAGGTCCTGGAGGCCAAGTGTTGGGGACTGTGGGGGAGTGGGAAGGCAAAGGACAGACAGATGCAGAGACAGAGAGATGATGTCTGTATCCTCGCCCAGAGTCCCAGCTGGGGACAAATCCTCTCCTGGTGTTCCCTCAATCTTTCCAGGCCTGCTGCCACCATACAGCCAAGACTGGGAAAGGTGGCCATGGGGCATAAGTACACATGGGTGTGGGGGTTCAAAGCCTCATCTGTTTGAGTTCAAGGAGTCCAGGAAAAGGTGGGGGGCATCTACTTGATTCTACACAGTCTGCAAGGTGAGAAGGTGTGGGAGATGCTGAATACAGCTTCTATCAGAGCAAGAAGTGACAGTCCAGGCTAGCACAGTAGGGAGGGAGGGCATCTGCCTTGCCCTAGGCCAACCTGGGTTTGATCTTCGGCATTCCATATGGTCCCCAGGAATAACAATTCCTGAGCATAGTGGGGTGTGACCCCCAAACCAACCTCCCATAAAACAACAACAAAACCCACCCCAATCCCCCAACAAAATCCAAACCCAAAGAGTGACAGAGATGAGGTGCAGCTATGCATTGGTCTCTGCTGCTCTCCAGGGTCCTGTAGTGCATCCAAGCCTTGGAGATTCTGGGCGCAAACTGGCAGTTTGGTCACACAGACAGACAACCACAGAGTTGTTTCTCTATCTCCCTCAGTCCTAAAGGAAAATCTCAAGACAGAATGGCTCCAGAAGAAACACAATAGCACAGAAAACTTATGACTGGAAATTAGAGAAAAAAATGCTTTCAAATGATGAGAAAAGGTAGAACAAGTCTACAGTCTTTTTGTTTTTGTTTTTGTTTTTTGTTTTTTGGGCCACATCTGGCAGTGCTCAGGGGTTACTCCTGGCTCTGCACTCAGAAATCCTGGCAGGCTCGGGGACCATATGGGATGCCTGCAATTGAACCTGGATCTGTCCTTGGTCAGCTGCATGCAAGGCAAATGCCCTACTGCTGTACTATTCTCTGGCCCCACAGCCTATAGTCTTCATGGTGAAACTCCATAAGAAGACCCTTCTAGGGGTTGGAGCAATGGCACAAGTGGTAGGACGTTTGCCTTGCATGCACTAACCTAGGACAGACCACAGTTCGATCCCCTGGAGTCCCATATGGTCCCCCAAGCCAGGGCAGGAGCGATTTCTGAGTGCATAGCCAGGAGTAACCCCTGAGAGTCACTGGGTGTGACTAAAAAAAAAAGACCCTTCTAAAGGGATGCGAAATGGTTTGGGAATTTTCCAGGGGAAAATAAGGAGGTTAAAAAAAAACTCCCAATAATGAAGAGACACCTTGTCATAAAGCAGGAGCATGGACAGACTAAGCAAAAACAAACCAACTGAAAATAGTTCCACATAAAAAAACATACACTCACAGTAGACCAAAGATTGAGTGTCTACAGCTAAAATAGTGACTTCCTCATTGAAATTTTTGAGAAGAAAGAGATGATAATTCACTGTTTCTTTCTCTATTAGTAAAATTCCCAAGGTGTGCAGAAACAATGAAGTTTATACCTGGTAATATTTCAGCTGTGTATTTAGTTCTTCTTGATGGTTCTCATATTCAGCAATCAGAGTAACTAAAAAACTAATGAAAAAACACATAAGTAAAAGCAGGGCAGATTCTGTTGGACAGAGCTATCAAGGGGAAACAACTGTATATGGATGTTTGAAGGCTGGGTCTGCTCTTGCCCCCAAACCAAGTGTACACGCATGGCCCTGGTGGCCTGAGTTGTGGGCTGACCCACATATCACATCTGTTGTCAGTGACTGGCAGAGCCTATGGGGAGTGCTTCAGACAGACAGACAGACAGACACAGCCTTGCCTTTTCTGGTCAGCTCCATGACAGGCCCTTAAATCTATACCAATGGGCCATCAAATACCCCAAACTTGACTTTTTTTTGGGGGGGCATACCCAGTGATGCTCAGGGATTATTACTGGCTCCGCGCTCAGAAATCGCTCCTGGCTTGGGGGACGATTTGGGATGCAGTCCGTCCTAGTCTAGCGTGGGCAAGGCAGACACCATACCGCTTGCACTATCGCTCCGGCCCCAAAATTGATTATTATTATTATTATTATTATTATTATTATTTTTTTTTTTTTTTTTTTTGGTCACACCTGGTGGTGCTCAGGAGACCATAAGGGATGCCGGAATTTGAACTGCGGTCCATCCTGTGTTGGTGGCATGCAAGGCAAAAACCTTACCACTGTGCTATCGTATGGTCCCCAAAACTTGATTCTTTTAGCAATAATAGAGAGGAAGATGGGGCCAGAGAGATAGCACAGTGGGAGGGTGTCTGCCTTGCATGCAGCAATCAGAAAGGGACCCGGTTCAATTCCTGTCATCCCATATGGTTCCCCAGTCTGCCAGAGGCGATTTTGTTTCTTCCTTTTTTTTTTGGGGGGGGGCACACCCAGTGATGCTCAGGGGTGATTCCTCCTTATGTGCTCAGAAATCGTGCTCCTGGGTTGGGAGACCATATGGGACGCTGGGATATAGAACATCAGTCCATCCAAGGTCAGCTGCTTGCAAGGCAAACACCCTACCACTGTGCCACCACTCTGACCCCCAGGGGCAATTTCTGAGTGCAGAGTCAGGAGTAACTCCTGAGCGCTGTTGGGTGAAACTCAAAAACCAATCAATCAGTAAAGTTTAAAAAAAAAGAAAGGAAGAGGTCCTGCCAGGCCTCCACTCCCCTCACCTTTGGTCTGCTCCCAAGTTTTCTAATGTGTCAGCTCCGTCACCTTTGAAGATTGCTTTCTGGAACAGAAATATATCATCTTAGAATGCACTCTCCCATCCTTCTAGCCATAGAGACAGTTGTTTCAACAACTAAGAGTTTCATGAATATAGAAAAATCTATTTATGCAAATATAAAAAAAAGAATGAAACAAGCACCTCAATTGGTGTTGATTGACACGAGTCTAGTCAGCACTAATATCATACTTAATATGCAAGTTCTTTTTTTCTTTTTTGGCTTTTGGGCCACACCTGGTGTCGCTCAGGGGTTATTCCTGGCTATGTGCTCAGAAATTGCTCCTGGCTTGGGGAACCATATGGGATATTGGAGGATCGAACCTTGGTCTGTCCTAGGTTAGCTGCGTGCAAGACAAATGTCCCCCTGCTTGTGCCACCACTCCGGCCCAATATTCAAGTTCTTGTCAAATTTGTTGAATGCTGTCTGATTTTCTGGCTAAGAAATATGTAATTTCTTTAGAAAATAAATTTATTTTAGGTACTGTGGGATACAATATTGTTAATAATGTAGTTTCTTGCATAAAACATTCTAGCACCACACCAAGAAGGACATTTTGGGGGGGTTAGGGACCACACCTAGAGACAGTCAGAAATTACTGTTGATTATGTGCTCAGAAATTACTCCTGGTGATACTCAATGGGACACTGGGGTTCAAACCCAGTCAGTAAGCCCTATCTGCTATGTTATTATTCTAGTTCCCAAGGGCTTCCTCTTTCTTTCTTTCTTTCTTTCTTTCTTTC
>PVKC010052914.1:0-10205 GCA_004027635.1 Crocidura indochinensis
AAAGTGGTGAGCTTAGTTAGAGAAATAACTGCATTTTGAACTGTCCTAAAAATGAGAACCTATGAGGGAAATGGAGAGCCTGTCCAGAGTACAGGCGGGGGGTGGTTGGGGAGGAGGGAGATTTGGGACAATGGTGATGGGAACGTTGCACTGGTGATGGGCGGTGTTCTATACATGACTGAAACCCAAACACAACTATATATGTAATCAAGATGTTAAAATAAAAAAAATAAAAAAAAGAAAATTCAAAAAAAAATATGATAATGTCTATGAAGAATTCACATTAAAGTTCCTTTTTTTTTTTTCCAGAAGTGGAAACAGACTCAGTCAACCTTGGCCAGATTTCCTCAACACTCTAGTTACAATATTATGCTACTAGCATATATACACATATATTTTTCAAGTTGTCATCAAATTTCACAAGAATATGGGTAAACATTTAAAAAGAGATATTGTATTCTACCAGTCTAAATAATATCAGTCTGTGAAATGTTGAAGATTCTGGAAGACTCATCTAACTAGTGTCTAAGTGCCTATTCAATTGCAGCATAAAAATGAAGATATTCATATCAAACAATATATCGCACATGCCAAGCTCTTATATAAATCAGAATTTTTTTCAGTAATAGAAAAAATTTAAAATAAAAAAGCAGATCTATTTACACATATTTTAGGGTAAATGTGCCTTTATGTATTTATTTATTTATTATTATTTCATCCTTGAATGTGGCCGATCCAGGACAGACCTGGGTTCGATCCCAGCATCCCATCTGGTCCCCCTGAGCCTGCTAGGAGTGATTTCTGAGCACAGAGTCAGGATTAACCCCTGAGTTTGGGTGTTGCCCCCAAACAAACAAACAAAGGATAGCTAGATTTTATTGGGAAGACAGTCTCATTGGAAGTATTTAGAAAAGTGTTAGGTGTTTAGAAAAGACTTCATTGACAGTTCTAAATAATACTGCTATGAACATAGGAGTGCATATATATCCCTAAGAATGTGGTATTGCTGGATCATATGGGAGCTCAATGTTCAGTTTTTAGGGAATATCCCCTCCTTCCTTCAAACCTAAATGAGAATTTATCTGGATGCAGTATTCTAGGTAAAGCCTCCATTTCATTCAGTCTTGTCACAATATCCCACCACTGTCTTCTGACCTTGAGAGTTTCTTGTGACATGTCTGCTGTAAATCTTATGGATGCTCCTTTGAATGTAATTTCCCTTTTGGATCTTGCTGCTTTAAATATTCTATCTCTATCTGTAGGATTCGTCACTGTGACTAGTATGTGTCTTGGATTGTTTTTCTTTGGACACTTTGGGCATGCAGGATTTGATTGCATGCAGTCTTTAGCTCGGGAAGTTTCTCTGTGATGATGTCTTTGACTATTGATTCTTCCTGTGGATCCCCTTCCTGGGCCTCTGGAACTCCAATGATTCTTATGTTTTACTGTTGAGTTTATCAAAGACTTCTATTTCATCTGTTCACATTCTTTCAGTACTTTTTCCATTGTACAATCATTTGCCTTAAGGTTTTTTTTTTTTCAGTCTCTTCTGCTGTGTGGATTTCTGCATTTGATCTTCCAGTTCACTGATTCTATCCTCGGCTGTTATTTCCCTGCTGAAGAGGCTGTTCACTGAGTTTCTCAGTTCAGCTACCATGTTTTTCGATCTGTTATTTCAATTTGGAGTTTTCTGATTTCTGTCTTTGTGTTCTGTTCAGGTAGACTTATATTTTCTTTGATTTCCATGAAGATGCTCCATATTTCTATTCTAAACTTTTTATCTGAGAGGTTAATCAGATGGTTTGTATTTTTTGTGCATCAGATCTATCATCTTCATCCTCTGTGCATGATTTGCCTGTCAGGTTTCCCATTGTCACACTTTTAGTGTGACTTTTTTTCTGCATGTTATGGTGGGGACACAGGACAGTAGAAAAACACACACAGGAAACACTTACAGTCTCTCGCAGTTGGTACTCACTCAGCAGCGGCAGATTTCTCCAGCCTAATTTTAAATCCACTGCCAATAACATGAGCAAAACAGCTCATCACTTAGAAAGGCACTATAAATGAATGCCACCGCATACATAAACTTTTAGAGGCACTCAACCCACCAGATGTATCCTCAGATTTTCCTGGTGGGGAAAACTAAAATAACTCCCATAGGGTTCCTCAAAAGGCCTGCTGTGGACGCCTCTTTCCCCTGTGTGGATGGTTGAGGAATTTCCAAAGAGATGCTTGGCATTACATTCTCAGTCAGTATTTGACTATCTCTCCTTTGTAGATATCAGATAAAATTATGGCCTCTATCAAATAATTTGGCTCAGAAATTCCAGCACCAAAGATTATTTGAGAACCCCTTTTCTGGATAACAGCCAGCCCTAAAAACAAAAACAATACTTTTTCTCTCTTTTTCAAATATGTCCTTGCAGTTGCATTTTCTAGTAATTAAGGGTGTAACCAGAATACAGATCCTGACTATTGACTATTAAATCTCCTTTAGAAATAGAGAAAGTCATTTTTGAGGATTTGGCTCCTCCCTTTACTTAACCTCTAAAACAATAGAGTCCAGTCCAGTAAAGATCAAGTTACTAGATATTTTCTACTCCCTCCTAATCCTAATTTTGCATTTAAAGTAAGCTTGCAAAGAGTTGCCTTGAGTTGTAACCTTCTCCTTTATAACCTAGAATTTTTACAGTCACACCCATAGCTTAGGTATTGTTACTGTTGTACTTTGCTTTGTGATTATAATTATTCTTCATCTAATTTTACCCCTATAAATTCCCCTGCTCAAAAAATTAAACTGGTCTCATTCCTGCCAGAAGATGTGTTGACCCCACATACTCTGTGTGTGGTTTCATTATTTCATATTTCATATTCAACCACTCATGTTACGCATTTTCCTCTCATTGAAGGATTTGCTCCCCACTAGAGATGCTGAGACGCAAGATGCCTGCAGCAAATGAGGACAAAAATTAAGACTACAAAATAGTTGGGGAATTTTTTCTGAAAAGTTTTCACATGAGCATTCTGTAGTCCTTTTACCTCAAGGCATAGCCATTTTTATGTCTATTTATGAGTATAGAGAGACTTAACCACTACTACCTTAGCTTGCCAGCATGGACTGGCTGCTGCTATTTTAACTGCATTCCCTTTAGAAAGAGCATTGCCAACAAAATTCCAAATTCCCAAGGGAATCATAACTGTTTAAACTGAGAAAACCAAATGACACATCATTTAAAAATTTGTTATTGTTTAGGACAGTATCTATATTTTAGTTTGAAATTCCCCTAGCCCCACCTCGTCTCATCCCCTTGATATTAGGGGGCAAAGCACTATACTTTTACCCCCCATACACAAGGGGAACTAGTTCCAGGAACAAACTATCTTGGAGGAAAGCCAAGACAAGCAGACATTAGGTACCAACATCCCTTAAGAAGAAAAATCTCAAGAGTTAGCCAACATTCCTCATTAGTCTAAGAACATTAATCTCTCTTAACTACTACTTATAACACTACCTTCCATGCTTAACATTAACATCATAAGAAGTCTGTATTTCACCTCAAGGGAGGCCAGGTTTTATTCCCCAGTACCATATGGCCCCCAGCTTCAGGGAGAGTGCTATCCAAGTTTGATACTGGGAAATCTCACAGGAACTACTGAGTATGGTCCAAAAATAAACTAAAAAACTAAAAGTCTTACTTAAGAGTCATTTTTGGAGGAGATGAAAGTCAAAACTACAATGAGGCACCATCTCACACCTCAGAGACTGGCACACATCACAAAGAACAAGAACTATCATTGCTGATGGGGATGTGGAGAGAAAGGAACTCTTATTCACTGCTGGTGGAAATGCTGTCTAGTCCAGCCCTTATGGAAAACAATATGGAAACTCCTCAAAAAACTGGAAATTGAGCTCCTATTTGATCCAGCTATTCCACTCCTAGGGATATACTCTAGGAACAAAAAAATGCAATTCAAAAATCCCTTCCTCACACCTATATTCATTTCAGAGCTATTTGCAATAGTCAGACTCTGGAAACAAGTAAGATGCCCTTCAATATATGAATGGCTAGAGAAACTGAGGTACATATACACAGTGGAATATTATATAGCCACTAAGAAAGATGAATTCATGAAATTTTCCTATACATGTATGTACATGGAATCTATTATGCTGAGTGAAATAAGTCGGAGGGGAGAGAGATAGACTCAGAATAGTATTACTCTTCTATGGGTTTTAAGAAAAATTAAAGACATTACTGTAATAAGACTCAGAGACAATAGAGTTAAGGGCTGGGAAGGCTGGCAGGATTGACTCAAATTTGAAGCTCACCACAAAGAATGGTGAATACTGTTAGGGAAATAACTACACTAACATGACAATGTTAAAGAATGAGAGAAGTAGAATACCTGTCGTGATATAGGCAAGGACATGGGAGAAGGGGGGCATTGGTGGTGGGAATGTTGCACTGATGAAGGGGGAGGTATTATGTTTATGACTGAAAAGCAACTACGAACATGCTTGTAATCATGGTGCTTAAATAAAGATTTATAAATAAATAAATAAAAAAAGAAACACACAGACTACCCTAAAGTAGATGCTCTAAAGTTGACTTTATGTGCCCAGTGTTTGTATGCAGGTGACCAATATAAAATAAAGGGAAAGACTGTACATCTGGAGTAAGAAGGGGGTATGGGCAGCCAACCTTTTATGTTTGGTTTTGGTTTTTGGGCCACATCCTGCGGTGCTCAGGTTATCTGTCCAGAAATAGCCCCTGGCAGGCATGGAGGACCATATGGGATGCCCGTATTCGAACCAACAACCTTAGGTCCTGGGTCGGCTGCTTGGTCGCTGTGCTATCTCTCCAGCCCATGGGCAGCCAACCTTAAGATGAAGCAAAACAAGAATGCGATGTTTGAATATCTTGTGGCATTGTTTCTCTTTTGCATAGGCACATTAAAATGGGAAATTAGGGGCTGGTGAGGTGGCACTAGAGGTAAGGTGTCTGTCTTGCAAGCGCTAGCCAAGGAAGGACCGAAGTTCAATCCTCCTGCGTCCCATATAGTCCCCCCAAGCCAGGGACAATTTCTGAGCGCTTAACCAGGAGTAGCCCCTGAGCATCAAACGGGTGTGGCTCAACCCCCCCCCCCGAAATGGAATTAATACATATGCAAACAAGTTCTTATCTAATAGAGGTGGGAACAAAATTTGGTAATGTAATTAGACCTTATACCCTGAACATTGGCATAATGATTTGGCTTAGGCCTCTGAAGAATGGGCATTGCCCATACACCCCTGAACAATGGATACCATCTATGGAAACAACCACAATTGTCTATAACATCACCATGATCCAAACCTCTATCAGGGAAGACCTACCACTGCTCTGGCATTGACTTACTCCAAAGAGTCCTCTCAACACTCAGACGACTCAGCAACAGACTGCTTGCAGGGCAGATTGCTCCACATCTAATGGTGTGCTGAAACTAGAGGATGTTCCACATCAGCCTGACTTCGATGAAAGAAATGCATAGAATCCAGAATCTTTAAATATAGGAACCTGATACCAACAACAGCTAAAATGTGAAAAAGCTTCATCGGGACCACAGAGAATGACTCGGGTTGGACAGACTGATATGCCTGGAACCCAGAGTTAGTGTTATGCCAATAAACCTTGGGGGTGAGGCCTTCTTGTAATCAGACCAAGGATTTTTTTTTCATTTTCCCCATATTTTTCTGGGCCTATGCAAACAATGGCAATTGCCACTGTCCCACCTTTACTATTTTTTAACCCTTATCCTTTAAGAAAAAAAATAAATAATTTACTGAACTTAAAAACAAATAACTGTAGTAGAATGCCTGTCTTGAATACAGGCAGGGGATGGGAAGAGGGAGGGGGCATTAGGAAGGGGGAATGTTACACTGGTGAAGTGGGGTGTTCTGTTTGTGACTGTAACCCAACTATAATCATGTTATTTAAATAAAAATAAATAAATAATGCAAAAAAAAAAAAAAGAATGCCATGCTTGGAACATAAACGTGGGGTTGGGGACGCAACTCAGCAGTTGGTATTTCCTTGTGTCTGTCAGGTCCTACATTCAAAAACTGGGAAAAATGAAAAAAAAAGATATAATGAGTCACATCTAATATGCAATAAAACTCTCCACTCCTCCCAGGTTAATCCTTTTCTTTTTTATCCTGGTCTTAGTTTCCGCATTTCAAAAAAATATGAAAACTCACTGGACTGGCTTTTTGAGGGTGGCAATGCTTTGAGAATTGTCTCCCAATTGCCTTGCTTGTTATAAATAATAAATATTAGCTTTCAACAACTCCTTGGATCTGCCTAATTGGTTGACACACCCCAAATGGCAAACCACTTTATGGAAACAATGTGCTTCAAATAATATCTATTACTCTACATATAAGATATGGAATATATTTTTTATCCTACAAAAATAATTTTAAATTGAAATCAGGAAAGATTACAGAATAAGGACATAAGGAAAGAATACAGAATGTTACGAGTGTTACACATAAAGACTATGTCTTCAAATTTGTAGAGTTGATTACAGGCAGCAGATATCTTTAAGACAAGTTTAAGCCACAACATCAGTTCTGCAAGTCCCCTTTATCTTTTGTGGTTCCTTATTATAAATGCCTTAGAAGTTTGTTTTGGTTTAGGATAGGGAATTTTCTGAGGATAATCTGTTATTACAGAAATAAATGGCATGAGTAACATTCAAAAAATTCAAAACATTGTGATGGGTAAGCAAAATTTTGCAAATGTTTTCTAGGAAACACACATTGCCTTTATAATAATAAATAGTATTCAATCTAAAAAGACAAGAAAATGTGATAAACTATGCATTAAGCTGGTTTCTCACTAAACAATTTTTCAGATCTCCCACTTGCTTATACAGACTGAATTGTGTAAATGAAATATATTTATACTAATTCTCTAATTGATGCATTGGGAATATGCTCTAAAATATTTCTCGGGGACCGGAGAGATATCATGGTGGTAAGGCATTTGTCTTTCATGCAGAAGGACGGTGGTTCGAATCCTGGCATCCCATATAGTCCTCTGCGCCTGCCAAGGGTGATTTCTGAGCACAGAGTCAGGCATAAACCCTGAACGGTGCCGGGTGTGACTCAAAAACCAAACCAAAACAAAACATAACAAAAATATTTCTCATAGTTATTTCAACATAGAAATTCTCCTGGTTTTGTTGAGAAATAATTGGAATTTGCTACTATATAAATTTAATGACTGCAGCATGATGTTTTGATTTACTATCCAAAAATTTTGAACACTTTATATTATAAATATTAGATGATTTTAATAAGGGAACAATATAACCTTATATAACATCAGCAATTTAGGAAAATCTGGGTCATATTACAGGAAAGATGTGGGACAACAATAATGATGGAACTGAGTTAGGTATTTATTTCAGAGAGCCTCAAATGAAATATGCTAATATATCTGGAGGTGTTGTCAAACACTGGGAGTTCACAGCTTGGAGTGCATCAGTCTATAGACAGAACCATCGAGCTGTTGAAAACTCAACTTGTAACAAGGAGATGTTGAGATAACTCTCAGAACACTCCCACATCAAGGAAAATTTAATATTCTATCAAATGCTGAAGCTGGACTTATATGATTACATCAAGTGGGAGGAGGAGTTTTACATATATTAGGTATTTAGAAATCGGTATTCATAGCATGTTGGGTCAAATAATCATGAGGAGAATTCAGGATAACCTAGTCTATAAGATATAGCACTGAAGCTAGAACCAGTTCTGTCTTGATGAACTGGGATACTTAATTCATGACCTTACTCAAGATTTTGATTAAAAAGGAGATAAAAGAAACTTCAAAAAAGAGTCACCATTTCTACACTGGCCAGCTCCATAGATTCACTCTGTTTTCTAAAGATATGTAAATCAAGTCATGAAAAGTAGCCACACAAATGAAAGCTGGAAATCTGCTGATCATGCCTGCTATACCTATGCACATCTTCGCTGAGCCAATGGCTCTGCTTCACCACTTTTCTACAGCTCTCTGCAGAGACACCAATCTGACCCAAACTCTAGATATGCCAGTATTCATGCTGATATCACCAGGGTTTCTTTTCTTTCTTTTTTTTTTTTTTTTGGAAGGAGTGCAGTCACCTTTCTCCTTTCCTCCCATCTTCTCATACTTCTAGAAGACCTAGCAGCTGAAAATATGCCCCCCAAAAGCCACAATGTCAGCAATAGTGTTTAAATTCCTGGACTACATGGTCACATACTGTGGACAACTTTATTTTTGTTTAGAACTGTTATCCCCATAGGAGCACATCAATTTAGATGCCAATATGTAGCTGAATTCACTTAATGTTCAGGAACAAATAAAGTAACAGAATAAGTAAGCAGTGAGAGCTTACCTAACCTCTGACAATTACTTAATGACCTCATTGGAGGTACAATCATTTTCAAAAATTTCCTTTCACTCTACTTTTATTTCTCTTCTTTTTCTTCTTTTTTATTTTTCAATAATTTTGCTCTCACTTTTTTGGAAACAAATGTATCCCAATAAACTATGTCAATTATCTGATACATTCTAAGTAAATAAATTTTTTGTTTTTGGGCCACATTCTGCATTGCTCAGGGATTACTCCTAGCTCTGTTCTCAGAAATCGCTCCGAACAAGCTCAAGGGACTATATGCGATGCCGGGAATTAAACCAGGTCCATCCCGGATCAGCCACACGGAAGGCAAACTCCCTACTGCTGTGCTATCACTCCGGCCCCTCAGTAAAGCAAATTAAAGAAAAAAAAACTTGAAGACACAAGATGCTTTATCACACTTTCAGAGAGGTGCACCTCTCTAACTAGTAGAGGCTATAAGTTATTAGCCTTTTGACATCCTTTTTATCTATCTGGTATTTAGATTGCCTTTTTGTCAGAAACATATTTTAAAAATCAAGTAACTTTCTATTTTACACTATATTTCTTCATTAAGGAGGAAATTAAAGAAAATAATTACTCTATAAGCACCCAGTCTAATAATATTTAATAATATAAACTGGGTATATAGAGATGGGTACAGAGAATATTACGCTCAGTGAAATGAGTCAGAAGGAAAGAGATAGACAAAATAATCTCACTCGCTTGCGGGATATAAGAAAAATAAAAGACAGTATGGTAGTGATTTCCAGAGACAATAGAGATGAAGGCCAGGAGAACAAGTACATGGGAAGAAGCTTGTCACAAAGAGCAGTGAGGGCAGTTAGAGTAGAGAAGAGTCCACTATGACAATGATGGCTGGATTTGATCATGCTGGACAAGAACTGGTGCGGGAAAGGAGATAAAGTGACATGCACAGTATTCCTTTATTAACAACAGTAAAAGCCACAGTGTCAAAAAGAGAGAAAAGTAAAATGCTAATCCCAAAGGAAGAGGAGGGGGTGATAGGGAAACAGGGGACTTTGGTGGCAGAAAATGAAGTATATTGTACATTCAATGACTAAAACTCAATCATGAACAGTTTTGTATCCATAGTGCTTAAATGTAAGTATAATAAAAATATGAATAATATCTTAGACATTACTAAAATAAAAATTATGTATAAGAACTACCTGCAAGAGTTCAGCAGGGAGGGCATTTGCTTTCCATGAGGTTGACCTAGGTTTAATCCCCTTCATCTCATGTAGTCTTCAGAGTACTGTCAGGAGTAGTTCTTGGGTGTGGAACCAATAGTAAGTCCTGTACATTGCTAGTTGTGCCTTCCAAACAAAACAAATGTGAAAAATAAACAAAAAGTTGATATTTCCTCTTGAAGGTTTCTTTACATAGAACTCGGCTATAGATTAGATGAATTCCACTCCTTTTTCCTGTTTCAATTCAATCTATTTTTTGCTGACTTTTAGCTATAAAACTTAATCTTGAGGGGCTGGAGTAGTGGCACAAGCAGTAAAGCATTTGCCTTGCACGCGCTAGCCTAGGACGAACCAAGGTTCTATCCTCCAGCATCCCATATGGTCTTCAAGCCAGGAGCAATTTCTGAGCACATAGCCAGGAGTAACCCCTGAGTGTCACCAGGCATGGCCCAAAACCAAAAACTAAAACAAACAAACAAAAAAACCTGAATCTTGACATAAAAATATAACTAAGACACAAATTCTATTCATGTATTAAGTAAGTCTGAATAAACTTATTCT
>PVKC010052915.1:0-10202 GCA_004027635.1 Crocidura indochinensis
ACCTTCCTTCTTGTATATAGTTGTTTCTTTTTCCTGGGAACATGATGTCACCTCTGCTGTAGCGGTTGCACTGGTGTAACACCAGTATCAGTTTGAAGGATCTATATAAAATAGCTCACCTGGACTTTCTGCAGATAGCATTCTGCATGGAAAGTGGGACTCGAGCAGTACCACTGGTGTGTGGACTGCTCATGATCCTCTTCAGTGGCTCTTCTAACATGAGGTTTCCTGCTCTATGTCATTATTCTGGTGGCTGCTGCTGTCAGAGTCACTCGAGTTTTTCTCAAAGAAGATGTGTTTTCATCAGTAATTTTCTATCACTTAATTTCACCATAGATTGTTCCTCACAACTGATTTTGGCTATTGAGAGATCCTCGGATCTAGGACATTTCCTAATCTGTGAATGCTGTGAACCAATTTTTCAGATTCCATAAGACTGCATTGTGAGTTGCAGTTGGGATCCGGAGTCTATTTACTCTCCTCAGAATATCACAAAAGACGTAGACTCTCTTTGTACAGTTCTTAAGTGTATTTATTTAACATATATATGCAGCAAGATGCATTATGCTCTCTCCTTTTTAATTTATATTTGATAATTCTAAATTTGTAGAAATTCTTAGAAGAGAGTAAAAATAGTGCCAATGAAGTCTTTGTGCTTTTGATAGAACCACAATATGAATTGTTGCTTTATTATCTTCCACTTAGGCCCCAATAGTATCCCATGGCATCATTCCTTTTGGTTAGGCATAATAAAATCGAAAAAACATTAGAAACTAAGAGGAGTTTTTATCCATTAGGAATGAATAACAGGCCTTTGCCTGTTTCCTTTCTCTTCTGTCTCCTGAAACTCTCCTAAGAAGGACAAAAAATACCCAGCGAAAACTGTCTCCTTGAGGCTCCAGAAGAGCATGTAGCTGCTCCATTTCACTTCGTGGCCACATGCTCTTTCTAACTAATGAACCCCACCATAACACGTACAAAAAAAATCATAGTACAAGTGTGACAATGGGGAA
This sequence comes from Crocidura indochinensis, assembly GCA_004027635.1. Lineage (NCBI taxonomy): Eukaryota > Metazoa > Chordata > Mammalia > Eulipotyphla > Soricidae > Crocidura > Crocidura indochinensis. Next base: position 1,014 of record PVKC010052915.1, read on the forward strand.
AACTTATAGGTAAACACATTGCACAGAGTATGAAGATGAGAGCTTTGATGATCCAAATAATATTAACCATCTAATAATCTCTCAGATAAGGAGTTTAGAATAGAAATATGGAGTGTCCTCATAGAAATCAAAGTAAGCATAGCTCAAGCTGAACAGAACACAAATATGGAAATCAGAAAACTCCAAACTGAAATAACAGGTCTGAAAAACACAGAAGCTGAACTGAAAACCTCAATAGAAAGCCTCTTCAACAGGGTAACAGCAGCCAAGGACAGAATCAGTGAACTGGAAGAGAAATGCAGAACAACTTCATATAGCAGAAGGATTGGAAAAGAACCTTAAAGCAAATGCTCAGACAATGGATAAAGTACTCAAAGCATGTAAACAGATGAAAATAAAAGTCTTTGATAAACTCAACAGAAACAACATGAGAATCATTGGAGTCACAGAGGCTTAGGAAGAAGATTGCCCTGGAAGAATCAATAGTCAAAAGAAACTCCCACAGCTAAAGACTACCTGCACCCATACCCTGTATGTCCAAAGAGTACCAGCTAAAAGAGACCTGAAGAAAAGCAATCTAAGACACAGCCTAGTCACAATGACGAATCCCACAGATAGAGATAAACACTGAAAGCAGCAAGATCAAAAAGGGAAATTACATTCAAAGGAGCATCCTTAATATTTACATCAGACATGTCACAAGAAACCCCAAGGCCAGAAGACAGTGGTGGGATATTGTGACAAGACTGAATGAAAAGAATGCTTCACCCAGAATACTGCACCCAGCAGACTCATGATCAGGTTTGAAGAAAGGAAACATGGTTTTACAAATAGGCAACAACTGAGAAACTTTACAAATGCAAAACCAGCCTTAAAAAGAAACGCTGAAAGGTATACTTTAAGACAAGACAGACCAACAGACACACCAAACTAATATACAAATATGACATTAAATCCTATGACAATCATCTCCCTTAATGTAAATGGGCAAAATGCCCCAGTGAAGAGACACATAGTGGCAAAATAGATCAAAAAGATGAATCCAACCTTTTGCTGCCTACAAGAGTAGTCAGAACAAATATAGACTCAAAATCAAAGTCTGGAGGAAAATCGTACAAGTAAACAACCTTAAAGAAGCTGGAGTGGCCATATTATTATCAGATGACACAAACTTTAGACTCAGAAAAGTTGTAAGGGACAAAAATGGACACTTCATACTAATCAAGGGATATATGCAACAGGAAGAAATCACACTAATAAACATATATGCACCCAATGAAAGATGAGTAAATATCTAATATAATTACTGACAAAGTTGAAAGAGGACATCAATAATAACACAATAATTGTGGGAGACCTCAACACAGCCCTATCAACTCTTGATAGGTCAACCAGACTGAAACCCAACAAAAATATACTAGCCCTGAAACAAGAAATGGAAGAAAGAGGCCTAGTAAATATGTATAGAACACTCCATCCCCAGAAACCTGGTTGCACATTCTTCTCCAATGTACATGGGTCATTCTCAAGGATAGACCACATGCTGACACAAGAAAACATATGTCCATAAAATCAAGAGGGTAGAAAATTTGCAGGCTACGTTTGCCAACGACAAGGCTCTGAAATAAGATGTGAACTACACAGAGACACAGAAGAAACATTAACACCTGGAAATTAAACAGCCTACTACTGAACAACCAGTGGGTCACAGATTAAATCAAAGAGGAAATCAAAATTTTCATAAAAACAAATGACAATGAAGACACGGACTATCAGAATCTATGGGACACAGCAGAATCAGTACTGAGAGGAAAAGTTATAGCTATTTATTGCAAGAACACGTCAGGAAGGAAGAAGGGGCATATCTGAATAGCTTAATGACACAACTTATAAAATTAGAAAATGATGGGCCTGGAGAGATAGGACAGCGGTGTTTGCCTTGCAAGCAGCCGATCCAGGAGCAAAGGTGGTTGGTTCGAATCCCGGTGTCCCATATGGTACCCCGTGCCTGCCAGGAGCTATTTCTGAGCAGACAGCCAGGAGTAGCCCCTGAGCACTGCCGGGTGTGGCCCAAAAACCAAAAAAAAAAAAAAAATAGAAAATGATGAACAAAAGGAACCAAAAATAGGTAGAGAGAGGAAATAATAAGCTGAGAGCAGAAATGAATGAAGTGGAAACACAAAAATCAATTCTAAAGATCAATGAAAGCAGAAGTTCATTCTTTGAAAAAATAAACAAGATTGATAGACGACAACTGGCAAAACTCACAAGGAAAGAGAGAAACTTGATAACCCATATTAGAAATGAAAAGGGGAGATCACTAAAGATATTGTAGAGATTCAAAGGGAAATCAGATACTTTAAGAACCTCTATGCCACAAAACATGAGAGCATGGAAGAAATGGATAAATTCTTGAACTCCTAAAAACTTCCATGGTTGAATAAGGAGGATGTAGTATATCTAAACATCCCCCATCACTACTGAGGAAACTAAAATAGTAATCAAATGTCTGCCTAAAAACAAAAGCCCAGGACAGATGGATTCACTAATGAATTCTTTCAAACCTTTCAAGAGGAACTACTACCAATCCTGGCCAGGCTCTTTCATGAAATTGAAAAGACGGGAACACTTCCAAATAGTTTTTAGGAAGCCAACATCACTTTGTTACCAAAACTAGACAGAGATGCTGCCAAAAAGAAAACTACAGTCCAATATTCCTGATGAACACAGATGCAAAGATCCTCAACAAATTCCTGGCAAATAGGAACCAATGCATCATCAAGATCATTCACTATAATCAAGTAGGTTTCATCCCAGGAATGCAATGATGGTTTAACATCTGTAAATCTATCAACATAATACACAACATAAACAAAAAGAAAAATAAAAACCACATGATCATATCAATAGATGTAGAGAAAGATTTTGATAAGTTCCAACACCTATTCTTTTTCTTTTTTTTGGTTTTTTGGGTCATACCCAGCAGTGTTCAGGGGTTACTCCTGGCTCCATGCTCAGAAATTGCTCCTGGCAGGCACGGGGCACCAGGATTCGAACCAATGACCTTTTGCATGAAAGGCAAATGCCTTACCTCCATGCTATCTCCCCGGCCCCAACACCTATTCTTGATAAAAAAAAATTTCTCAGCAAGATGAGAATGAAAGAAACTTTTCTCAATATAGTCAAGGCCATCTACCACAAGCCAATGACAAATATTATCCTTAATGGAGAAAAACTAAAAGCCTTTCCTCTAAATTCTGGTAAAAGACAAGACTGTCTTCTCTCACCACTCCTACTCCATACAGTACTGGAAGTACTTGCTATAACAATTAGGCAAGCAAAGATATCAAGAGCATCCAGATAGGAAAGGAAGAATTCAGGTTCTCACTGTTTGCAAATGACATTATAACATATTTAGAAAACCCTAAAAACTCTACCAAAAAGCTTCTATAAACAATAGATTCATATAGCAATGTGGAAGGATACAAAATTAAAACTCAAAAAGCAATGGCCTTTTTATACACCAATAATGATAGGGAAGTAATGGACATTAAGATAACAACCCTGGACCAGAGAGATAGCACAGCGACGTTTGCCTTGCAAGTAGCCGATCCAGCACCTAAGGTGGTTGGTTTGAATCCTGGCATCCCATATGGTTCCCAGTGCCTTCCAGGAGCTATTTCTGAGCAGATAGTCAGAAGTAACCCCTGAGCACCGCCGGGTGTGCCCCCCCCAAAAGATAACAACCCCATTCACAGTAGCATTCACAGTAGTGTCACACAGACTCAAATATCTTGGAGTCAACTTAACTAAAGACATAAAGGGCTATACAAAGGAAACTATAAAATCCTGCTTCAAGAAATAAGAGAGGACACGCAGAAATGGAAACACATACCCTGCTTATGGATTGGCAGGATTAACATCATAATATGGCAATAGTCCTTAAAGCATTGTACAGATTTAGTGTGATTCCTCTAAAGATACCCATGACATTCTTCAAAGAATTGGATCAAACACTTCTAAAATTCATTTGGAAGAATAAACACCCACGAATAGCTAAAGCAATCCTTCATATAAGGAATATGGGAGGCATTACTTTCCCCAATTTTAAACTATATTACAAAGCAATAGTTATCAAAATAGCATCTATTGGAATAAAACAGATCCTCAGATCAGTGGAATAGGCTTGAGTACCCAGAGAATGTTCCCCATACATACAATTACATAATTTTTTTATAATGGGTCAAGAAATCCTAAATGGAGCAATGAAAGCCTCTTCAACAAGTGGTGTTGGCACAACTGGTTAGCCACCTGCAAAAAAGCGAACTCAGAACCACAGCTAACACCATGTATGAAGGTAAAATTCAAATGGATTAAATACCTCGATAGTATATCTGAAACCATAAGGTATATAGAACAATACGTAGGTAAAATACTTCATGACATTGAGACTAAACATATCTTCAGGGAGAAAACAGCACCCTCCAAACAAGTGGAAGCAGAGACACATAGATGGCCTTATATTAAGTTGAAAAGCTTCTGCACCTCAAAGGAAATAGTGCCTAGGATACAAGAGCCACCCACTGAATGGGAGAAATTATTCACCCAATACCCATCAGGTAAGGAGCTAATATCCAATATATACAAGACACTGACAGAACTTCACAAAAAAAAATCTAATCCCATCAAAAAATGGGGAGAAGAAATGAACAGACACTTTGTCATAAAAGAAATAGAAATGGCCAAAAGACACATGAAAAAATGCTCCACATCACTAATTGTCAGGGAGATGAAAATCAAAATAACAATGAGGTAACATCTCACACCACAGAGACTGGCACATATCACAAAGAACATGAACAATCGTTGCTGGAGGGGATGTGGAAAGAAAGGAACTCATTCACTGCTGATGGGAATGTCGTCTAGTTCAGCCCTTATGGAAAACAATATTGAGATTTCTCAAAAAACTGGAAATTGAGCTCCGATATGATCCAGCTATACCACTCCTAGGAATATAACCCAGGAACACAAAAATATAATTCAAAAGTCCCTTCCTTGCACCTATATTCACTGAAGTGCTATTTACAATAGCCAGACTCTGGAAACACCCAAGATGCCCTTCAACAGATGAACAGCTAAAGAAACTGTGATACATATACACAATGGAATATTATGCAGCCTTCAGGAAAGATGAAGTCATGAAATTTTCCTATACATGGATGTACATGGAATCTATTATGCTGAGTGAAATAAATCAGAGGGAGAGAGATAGACACAGAATATTCTCACTTATCTCTGGGTTTAATAAAAATAAAAGACATTTTTGTAATAATTCTCAGAGACAATAGAGACGAGGGCTGCATGGTGCAGCTCATGGTATAAAGTTCACCACAAAGAGTGGTGAGTGCATTTAGAGAAATAACTACACTGACAACTAACATAACAATGTCAATGAATGAGGGAAGTAGAAAGCCTTTCTCAAATATAGGCAACGGGGGTAGGGAGTTGGGAGATTTGGGGCATTGATATGAGAATGTTGAACTGGTGAAGGGGGTGCTCTTTATATGACTACAATCATGTTTATAATCAAAGTGTTTAAATAAAGATATTTAAAAAGAAGAATTCACAATACTCAACATATCAACAACCTTATTAAGGACTGGAGAGAGATGAACAGACATTTCCTAAAAAATGACATAAAATGGCCAATAGACATGTGTAGAAAATGTTGATCATCAATGACTATCAGGCAAATATCAATAACTTACAGAAATCTCCTTTTGAACTTCCCGCCACAGTATACTAACATTCCAGGAGCATGCTCTGGAATCACTCAGTACTCTGATTGGTTGGAGCAGTATATTGATGACCAAATAATATTTTACCATGGTGATTACCTTTGCTTAGGGACAGAGATTCATAGGGAGACCAAGTTAAGTTAAGAGCTTCATCAATTCTGAGATTATTAGAAAAGCATATTAATTTAACAGAAATATGGATAAATCAACTACAAGTGAGGCAAAACTGAAACCAGTCCCAGGACTATCACCTTCTGGAATCCAACAGCCCTCCACAACAGAAAAATACCAAGAAGTAACTGGAGACACACCAAGTACAGTCATAGAAGTTTGCACAAATGATAAAGAACCAAATTCAAACGACACACTTACAACCACTATTTGGGAAGATGGACATTTGTGTGAGGAACAAAAAAACACAAGTTGGGAGCCACTAATCTCAATGGCAGAACAAATATCCACAAGTTCTGATGAAGGTAGTTCAAGTGAGGAGCAAGTGAGCACAAGCTGCCAGCAATCAAGCTCGAGTGAGGAAAATAGTGCATCAAGTAACGAACAATCAACTTCAAGTGAAGAACAAATAATCCAAATCTGGGAAAAATTAAGCTCAGATGATGAGAAAACAACTGAATATTTGGAGCAGTCTATATCACCAGAAGTACTAAGTGCATCTGGTGAAGAATCACAACTTGGAAAAAACCACAAATAACTGAAACAAACCATTCAAGATTGAAAATCAAGCAACTGAAGATAAAAATAGCTCATCACATCTAGAGTATAGCATAATGCAAGTCAGACTCACCCCAAACCAAAGAATAGAATATGACACCACTGATATAGAAGAACCAACCTAAGTGCTCAATACCAGATTACAAGTATGATTCCCTCTCAGTGTAAATGTAATGATAACAATAGTGAACTTCATGTATGCTTTTTTATTCATTTACTCTACCTGGGACTCCACATCTTGACCCATCAAGACAAATTTGCATCCACAGCTATATCTCAGATTTATGAAATCTCTTTTCTGGTCTGTTTTTATCTACCCCCCAGAGGAGTCTCCCTAAATTTTTTCTGGGTTGGAAGACAGATGCATAAATAAAGATGTCCTTGCAATCTCATACACTGCAAAGATCCTCAAAGACTTTATCATCATCATAGCTAACTCAAGATAGTGAAGTAAAATTAAAGAACGAGTCCAGTAAAATAACTGCTTATAATTTCATGCACTGTCTCCAGAGAACCATCTAGCTTTCAGCTGCTTCCCCAGAGGAGCCTGTAGATAATAACTTGGACAGGCTAAATAATTTACTAGCAGAGTACAAAGACTGTGGTAATCAAAATAAAATCAGTATGTGAAAAAGATAGATTTTTCTCTGTGATTTCTCTGATAGGGAGGACGGTGAGGGTGTATCTGTTTGGGGGTCCTATAGGTTGGGGATGACAAAAAAGGAATGCGGAGTCAATAATATCTTGCTACAGGGGGCCTTCAACCCTGAACATTTGCCTTGGTGACTTGACTTGGACATCAGCTGTTTACTCCTGAACCTTGGATCCAGCACAGTTCTCTGTACCTACACCAGGAATTGACGATTTACCAGTACAATTCCTGCATCAGCACCAACTGGCCATAGTCTGGGTTCTCCTCTCAATATCTAGAATAGTTCTGGAGACCACAGTCTCTCCCAAACCTGAAGAGGGTTGGGACAGACCCCCTTCTAATAGGACACTTCTACAGAGAATGAGATGCCCAAGGCCACCTTCCGGCTCATAGTTTTGACTTGCATTGGCCATGCCTAGGTAACCCTGACATTACAGAGAGACCATAAAGGCAGATTGGCCTAGGAAAATTGAAGACTGTCTAGGAATGAATTGAGCTATCTTGGCACTTACTTGCCCCAGGATGGCCTACCTTACTAACCTACAGTGAAAACTGAGGAAACCCTTTCCTGGAACCTTGAAGAAAAACTATAAGATTAGACAGCTTTTCTTGAGCTGGAGGCAGGGTCTACCCAGCATGGGGTTTGGGGAAGCCCCATGTGGAAGGCCTTCTCTCTAACTTGGGTGTGCTGGGGGCCTTGATAGGCTCCTAGCTGTCCCCTCTTCAGCCCCCGGCCTCCAGGCCTTCTGGGGAGGCAGCCCAGGCGGCCAGACCAGGTGGGTTCGTGGGGGGGTCCCTCCTAGATGGGGTCCCAAGTTTTCCCCGCCCTTCCCCTAGTTCTGGGGTGGGAAGGGCGCAGGGTGTGGGGCAGGCGGATCCTGGCTTCTGGCTCTCTGTCTATCCTTTCTTGAGCTGGAGGCAGGGTCTACCCAGCATGGGGTTTGGGGAAGCCCCATGTGGAAGGCCTTCTCTCTAACTTGGGTGTGCTGGGGGCCTTGATAGGCTCCTAGCTGTCCCTTCTTCGGTCCCCAACCTCCAGGCCTCCTGGGGTGGAAACCGCGCGGGAGCCCGTGCGCACTGCATATATTAATAATATTCCCCATCCTTATGTTATTGTTTGTGTATCCAAAATGTCTACTTGTATTCTGCCCTTTCCCACTCCCCTGCAAAGCTTATTTTTTACTCGTTTACTCTTACCGTCCCAAACACCACTAACCCACATTACTCTTTTTAACTTCAGTGCTTCACAATCCTAATCACATGCCAACACCATGCATTGTGTTTAACAACCCCGAACTATTTCAAAAGACATACAATGGACACGAATTTCTTTCAAATGTTCTATGTATTTTTTCTTTGACATTTATAAATCTTACTAAATAGTATCTTGACAATGATGGTTCTAACCACTTTTTATCTTCTCTTTGTGAGTTGTTCAATAAGCAATTCTGGTAATAGAGTCCCCCAGTTAATGTTTTTGATTGAACCATGTCATTGAGTTTGTTGGACTTGTTCTTGTGCTCCCCATATTCGCCAATAACACCACGTGGCACTGTTCCTTTTTTGCATAGGCACATTAAAATGGGAAATTACTATCCATACAAATAAGATCTTATTTAATAGAGATTGGAACACACAAATCCTGTAGTGTAAAGGGACCTTATACCCTGAACACTGACATAATGGCCTGGCACAGGCCTCAGAAGAAAGGGCATTATCCATTCACCTCTGAACCATGGAAGCCATCCATGAAACATCCAAGTTCTCTATAACATCACCAGGAAACAATCCTTTATCACGGAAGACCCTACCACTGCTCAAAAGTCAAACTACTCAGAAGAGTCTTCCCTTAACACTGAGAAGACTAACAACAAGGACTTGCTTACAGGATAGGGCTTCGTACATTGTCCTTTAATTATGAGGTGAGGCAGGAGGATGCTCCACATCCTAACTTCAATGCAGGATATGCAGGTTCAAGGATCTTTGATACAGAAACATGATACCAACAAC
>PVKC010052916.1:0-10202 GCA_004027635.1 Crocidura indochinensis
CATTTTCAGATGTGGCTCTCAAAGAAACAAATAAAAATGCCATTTAGGGTCTGAGAAAATAGCACACGTAAAAAGGCACATGCCTTCCTCTACTTCTAGCTCCACTGCATATAGCCCTTAAGTTGGGATGACTGTATCTGAGGCATTTTTTCATATCATTAGTCTATAATTGGGGTCTAGATAGATAATACACCATGTAGGGAGCTTGTCTTGGAAGTAATATACCTGGCTGGGATTAACCCCCCGATGGTATATGATCCCCTAATTCACCAGGAGTGATAGTTGAGTGCAGAGGCAGAAGTAAGCCCTGAGTATGCTCAATTGTTACTCTTCCCCAAGAAAAGTCCATTATAGTTAATTGTGTAATAATATTCATTCATGGACATGAAGATTATTTCTTTGGGCCCGGGAGATAGCATGGAGGTAAGGCATTTGCCTTTCATGCAAAAGGTCATCGGTTCGAATCCCAGTGCCCCATATGGTCCCCCGTGCCTGCCAGGAGCAATTTCTGAGTATGGAACCAGGAGTGACCCCTGAGCACTGCCGGGTGTGACCCAAAAACCAAAGAAAAGAAGATTATTTCTCAATATTACTTACATTAGGTAGCAGTGCATGTTTTATTTTACAACCATTTATGAGTTAAATATATGTCACTAGATTTATGAGTTCTCTTTGTATCCTCCTTTCATATATAAAGAATATTGAAACTTGTAGAGTAAAAAGCTTTTTTCTCTTGTGTTTGAGAAGTTCATTTTTCTGAGATGATAGAAATATTTTGTAAAACCAAATCACTACAGAAATCTATGAGTAATAACCTCATTGTCAAGTACAGTCACTAATGGAGCAGAGAAAAGAGGACAAATTTAAAAGTATCCACTGAAACAACCCTCTGTTCTACAAGAATAATTCAAAATGCGTTTTTCCCTTTTCTTTCTTTTTAATTGGAGAGTGCTGGCTATAGTGAGCATTAGAGCTTTAATAAAGAGCTTCAGAATGATTGCCAAGTACTTCAAGTGTTTTCTGAGTGCACTTGGTGCTTGCAAGGATTTTCATTCCATAGATTACTTAGTGCAGTAATTTGAGAAACTAAGTGCTTTCTTTTAAGTATCCAAAGTTACGATACAATCTGCATTGGTAGTCTGTGGCCTTGTGTTGTCTCTTTCTTTGTATGGACCACTCTTTTGAAAAACAGGTTGAATCTTTTATAGGTTTTGCCTTTTCTCTAGAGAGAGAGAGTCTGGGAACGAATGTCAGATTCCATTAAAACTCTAATACAGCCGTGGGGATCTTAGGTTTTCCCTGTGGATGCAATCCTCTTATAAGCTACAAAATACTGGCATTAATGCTGACAATATGGCATCAGTCCTCTTCAGTGGTACAACTATTCTTCTCTTTACTTCTGACACATAACGTCTGCAGCCATCTTTTGTGACATGCTAAACAATGCAGTCCTTCATTTAAAAGGTGCTAGTATTTCTACCTCAAATTCAGCTTTGATGCTCTCACCTTGGATTTTTCTGGTCTTCAGCTCAGGATTGTGTGACAAAGGATCTGACTATTTCAACTGTAGGTGCTTCACCCATTTCATCCACATTTAATATTCCTTGGTATGGCAACATCCATATCATGTATCTGGACTGTTTGCTTATGCTCACAATCTGGACCTGAGCATGCTGCCATGATGAAGGAACGCATGCTTCAAGAAACAGAAAATCTAGCTGGAAGAAAGTTTCCCTTGCTTGGCTCTGGAACTACAGCTACTCTTTCAATATATAGGATGTTATACTGAATATATATGCATATATACACATTTAGGGTTTTTTGGATGCAGGTTAGTTTTGTTGAGTGAAATTTACTTAGAATAATGTGAATGGACAACACATATTCAAGAGAGAATGAGAGAACATGAGCTCTTCCAAAATGGAAAAAATAAGCAAGCAAAGGTATATGTTCAAGGATGAGTATGGACTTGAAAGAATGAGATTCTCATATGTATTCTAAACCAAGGAACCAGTTAATTTGCTTTCACCACCAAAATAAAGAACATCCTTGCCTTCTCAAACTTCCTCCAAACAGACCTCTTTCTCTTTCTTGGCCTAGCTCTCTCTAAGACACATGCACACATAGGTGCACTGTAATTTATTTATATCTATATAATTTATTATGGATATTTATCCCACGCTAACTTGTGTACACATTGTCCATAAAATAATTGAATCCTCCACATGTTTGTTCTATGCCATTAAAACATGACCTGTTTTAATATTCAGTTTCCTGTTTACTGCCTTTCAATGATAATAACTATAAATAAATTAGTTAATTTCATTTAACTTTTTGTTATCTGGAAAAGCAGGTGTTCAAGTATGACTTCCAAGCTCACACAATTTTTCAAAGAGGAAAAAGACAAGTATCAACAAATCCCGAAGCATCTTTGTACAGGATTTCAACCTGATGGCAAATAAGCTTGTTTCTTCTGGTGACATGAAAATGATATGGAGAGTGGAGTCAATTGTCCATTTTTATGCTGCTCTGAATGTATGCAAGCCAGGTTGAATTTGCTCAACAGAAGATAGCTGATAAAGTGTTCAATTACACTTGCTAGTGGATCTATATTAAGGACTCATGTCCTTAATTACACCAGTATTAGCAAGACAAATTTTTGGAATGGTTGAAGGTTTTAATCAGGGTTAATAGAATACTATTATGTTGAGCAACAATGAAGTTTGCAGTCAGGCGTTAATTATGGAACTCATCAGGTCTTGACTCTGGAAATTGCATTTGAGATGTAGCAACAATTTGTAATATCGCCAGAATATTCTTACTCTTCTCTCTTCTCTCTCAATATAAATTAATCCAATTCATAAGTTAGTTAAGGACTAGGATTATAGTTTTGCATCTTTGACACTCATTTTTAACATCAGTTATTAATTTGTTATATTTAAACACCATGGTTACAAGGTTTTTCATAATATAGTTGTTTTTGTTTTTGTTTTTTTCACAGATAAAGTTGTTCAGGATTTATTTACAGTCATACAATGTACAGCAGCCTTCACCAGTGCATATTTCCTACCACCAATGTTTCCAGTTTCCCTCTCACCCTCCACAATGCCCTCTTGTCTTCCTGTCTCTGGGGCATACAATTTTCTTCTCTCTCTTCCATTTTTACATTGAGATACTTCATTTTCAGTCCAGTGTACATTTATCACCACCAATGTCCCCTCTTTTCCTCTTACCCACCATCCCTGTCTGCATCTGGGCAAACATTTTACTTCTTTCTCTCTTACTTGCATTCTTTCAATCTTTCACACACTTTTATTTTTGACATTGTGGTTTGCACTACTGTTGATTAAAGGGGTGGCATGCATACCACATTTTTCCTTTTAAGCACTCAGTTCTTGTCCAGAGTGATAAGTTCCAATTATCATTGCCACAGTAGATCAATATCTATTTTAACTTCACTATTTGTTCTTAATGGAAAGCTTCCTAACATGGACTGGTCCTTGTTCCTCATCTCTATTGTCCTTGCATATTATTATCACACTGACTTTTATTTTTCTTATATCCCACAGATGAGTGATATTATTCTATATTTGACTCCCTTTGACTCATTTCACTCAGCATAATAATCTCCATGTCCACCTATATGTAGGTAAATTTCATGACTTTATTTTTCCTAAAAGGCTGCATACTATTTTATTCTGTAGATATACCACAATTTCTTTAGCCACTCATCTGTACTTGGGCATGCGGATTATTTCCAGGTAATGGTTATTGTAAATAGTGCTACACTGAACATAGGAGTACAGAGGCATTTTTCTACTATATTTTTGTGTTACTATAAGTAGCATTGCTGGTTCATATGGGGGCTCAGTTTCCTTTTTTGAGGAATCTTCATATTGTTTTACAGAAAAGCTGGACCAGTCTACAGTCCCACTAGCAGTGAATTACAGTCTTTTTCTCCCTGTATCCATGGTAACACTGGTTGTTCTTTGTATATGTTCCAGTCTTTGTGGCATGACATATCTAACTGTTTTGATTTGCATCACCCTCATGATTAGTGATGTGGAATATTTTTTCATGTGCCTTTCGGTCATCTGTATATCATCTTTGAGGAAATGTTTATTTTTTCTCACCATTTTTGATGAGGTTTGATTATTTTTTGTTAAGATCTGTCAGTACTTTGTATATCTTAAATATTAACCCTTTATCAGGTGGTAATTGGGTGAATGGTATCTCCAATTCAGTGGATAGCCTTTGTAACCTAGTCACTGTTTCCTTAGAAGTGCAGAAGCTTCTCAGTTTAAGGTAATACCATTTGTCTATCTTTGCTTCCATTTGATTGTACAATAATGTTTCCTCCTTGAAGATATCTTTAGTATCAATGCCATGGAGTATTTTGCCCATGTTTTCTTCTCTATACCTATGATTTCAGGTATTATATCAAGGTCTTTAATCCATTTTGATTTAATCTTTGTGCATGGTGTTAAAGAGAGCTCTGAAGATTCGGAGTGATAACACAGTGATAGGTCATTTTCCTTGCATGCAGCTGACACAGGTTGGATCCTCGGCATCCCATATGGCCCATTGAGCCAGGAGTGATTTCTGAGCTCAAAACCAGGAGTAACCCTGAGTGCCATTGTGTGTGCTCCCCCCCACCCAAAAAAGAGAGATCTGAGTTTACTTTTTAGCATGTATTTGACTAGTGATCCCAACACCATTTCTTGAAGAGACTTTACTTGTTCCACTTTGTAATTTTTCTTTGTATTTCTTCCCATTTACCAAAGATTAATTGATTGTCTATCTGGGGGTCAGTCTTTGAACACTCAATTATATTTCATTCATCTCACGGTCTTTCTTTATTCCAATTCTATGCTGTTTTAAGGACTATTGTTTTATAGTACAGTTTAAAGTTGGGGAAAGTGATGTCTTCCACCTTCTATTTCCTAAGGTAAAGTTTATATATTTATGGGCATTTAATTTTCCAAATTAATTTCAGGATTGTTTGATCTACTTCTTTGAAAAATGTCATGTGTATCCTTAGAAGGATTGCATTAAATCTGGGACAAATTGCCACATTAATGATTTAATCTTTCTAATCCATGAGCAGGGTATATGTTTCCATTTCCTGTGTTTTTTATATATCTTGAAGCAATGTTTCATCATTTTCTTTGTATAGATCTTTCACTTCTTTAGTAAAGTTGACTTCAAATATTAGATTTTTGAGGCATAATTGTGAGATGTATTTTAATGTCACTTTCTTCTCTTTTGTTATTGTATATTAATAAGTCATATATTTTAGGTGTTAATTTTGTAGTCCACCATTTTACTATCCAAATTAGACATAGTTTACACTCACACACAAGGTATCTGGAAGCATAGTATTGATTACTTTGTTGAAGAATTTGAGAAAATAAAAATACTAAACTCCTGACATTTTACAGAGCCGATGAAATAACTCCTATTTAACTTTTCTTATCATGAAAGAGAATAACACTTAACATTTCGAGAAAACTGTTCTTAGCTATTCAAACTTTCATACTAAAGGGAAGGCAAAGAACAGAGTGACCATATTTCTCTCTGGCTTTCTCTCAAGGGCAGTATTCAGGATGCCAGAGAGGTAAATAAAGCCCAAAAAGGGATTAATAGAACATAAAAAATGTACATTGTAATTTACCTCATCACATAAACAACAGACATCAGAACATTATGAAATCATATTGTTATAAGATAGGAGAGGAATATATTGAAATTTTTCTTTCAATACAGTGAGGCACTGAAAATGACCATCAAAAATGACATTAGAGGAAAATGTAAGAAAAATATCTGTAGGCTAAAGTGAGGCAAATATTTATCAACTAAAACACCAAAAAATGGTACAAAAATAAAATTAAAAAAATAAGATTAAACTTTACCAAATGAAGAAAGAGGCAGAAAATTTCAGTTTGACTTATTCCAATTTTTAATTGGCAAGAAATCCTCCAACAGGGGCTTATCTTGAGCTGCATGGAAATAAGATCTGGACCCCTACCCACCAGAATCTTTGAAGTTTACATAGAGGCTTTAAAGGAGCCAATCATATTTTCCATCAAGATATTCTCAGCAAAAATTATTCTTAAGACTGCATTCTTGAAAATGGCTTACTATGGAACAATAGGCAGAACACACACTTTCCAAGAACAGGATGGATGTAAGGAAACTGATTGATCGACTGGGTCCTGCTCACAAGTGAACAAGAATTCCATTTCCTAAATATTTCCGTCAACAATAGCACAGTTCGCGATTCTATTTAGATGAAAATCTATATCATACAAATCTAAGCTTTGATGATAGAGATTACTTATCTGGGAATAAGATGTTAATGGAATAAGGAAACACCAATCTCTTGACTTAATGTTCAGTGACTAAACTACATATGTGTATTTTAAAATACACATTAGATTATGTCTATGTGTCTATAGACAACTAAATATTAATTGTGCATTTTAATGTTTACAATAAGAGTTGTTATGTATAAACCATATGCAATTTTAACCTCAGCAATTAAAAAGGAGGCAAAAGCTAATTCTTTGAGTAAAGATATTCTGGTTTAATTATATAAAAGGAGAATTTTCCTAGCATTCAATTGATTGTTTTTCTTTTATTTTTCTTTATTTTTCTGATCTAGTTTATTTGACCTACAACTATTTCAGAGTAAGTTTTTATAAAATATCAGTGAAAATAACATTTCAGAAAGTTAATTCAGTTCTTGAAAAGCACGTTTATTATTTACACAATAAACATTTGTTTTTTACTACAACATGCATGTTGTGGTCATTTAATGTTATGTCATTTAAACTACTATTATTGCTCTGAATTTAAATTATAGTGTTTTGTTATTAGGATTTGGGTTGGAGGGGAGGTACAATATTTGATTCAGAGATATTAAAGAATAGACCAGTAAGATTGTTATATAAGTGCTCTTTAAGTTATTTTATACAAGTTGGATCAAAATAAAAGAATGTTTGTTCAACTATATCAATCATCTGGTGAAATAAATTCAAATTTACTTTTATATTACTTGAAGTAAAATAGTGTTCCTTTCAGGTATTTGATATCCTTCAAAGGTGATGTGATCTTTTGTCATTGTGACCATTTCTGAAGCAAATATCAACGATTTACAATTATTTGCAGCACCTAGATGCAGCTGACCAGGACTTTTGACACAGACAAGGCATGACATCAGTAACTCAGCATGGCAGGTTGCTGAAAATTGAAAAAGGTTACTATTTTTTGTCCTGATTAGAATGCCCTCATTCATTTATTCTAGTAACTCTCAACAATGGACTGTATGGGGGAAACCTATATATCTGCAGCTTTCTGAAATTGGTTCATCGGTTTCCTGGTGAAGTGAATTATTTATCAGTGACTCAGCACATCTTTGATGTTTGAAGGCATATTGCACAAATTAAAAAAGAGTTTTAAAACTATTTCTGAAGCCAGGAAACAAATTCAATTAAATAAACAATTTAAAAGGATTTTTATTTCTGAAAGTTACGAATAATTTCTCCAATGTGAAAATTCAGTGTCTGCATTTTATAACTACTTTCTACTTAAACACCAATACATTTTCAGGACCCTCATTTTCATATGTCACCTGACATGAAATGCTATTAAATACTCATGTCTTACAAAATAAAATCTCAGGAGGTATTCGAATAAAAAAAAGAAAATTGGAAAATAGCTAAAACTACATTTTTGTACACTTTATTCTATTTTCTCTACTAGGAAAATCTCAGTTTTATATAGGTATCTACTCCATTTTCATCTCCAAATGGACTTTCTGTTGGTCAATCTTATAAGAAAATAGAATTTCCATTAGTTATTTGTGTTTTACACAGGTCATGTGACCTAAACTAATCAGACTATATTTAATTGACAAGTTACTGTATTTGGGTTGAATATGAGTATCTGTCAGTACTCCTAGTTAACAAAGATAACCCTTTGAAAGAAGTTGTTTAGCATAGAAAAGTAGAGAGATGAATATTTTATTGACCCAATGAATTACCAATGTTTCTCTTGATATTTACACTACTTTTATATTTCCTTGTATGCATAAAACACACATTTAATTTTGCTGCTTTCTATCAAAATATATTTTTCAAAGTAAAATGAAAGTAGTCATTATTTATGCTTAGGCTTTGATTCATAGTACAGGATATGTTGTTCAACTATGTTTTAGAATAAAACAGGCAACTCATCATTTATGGTTTTGTTTGCAGTGCAAACTCTATAAATGTAGTGAATTTGTTTTAGTTTATATAGAAAAAGCAATTTTTATTAATATCTTTATTTAAACACCTTGATTACAAATATGATTGTAGTTGGGTTTCAGTCATGTAAAGACTTCATCAGTGCAACATTTCCATCACCAATGTCCCGAATCTCCCTCCTCCTCACCCCACCCTGGCCTGCACTTTAGACTGGTTTTCTGCTTCACTCATTAATTCACTTTGTTATGATGATTCTCAGGTAGTATTTCTCTAATTGTACTCATCACTCTTTGTGGTGAGCTTCATGTTGTGAGCTGGACCTTCCAGCCCTCCCCTCTTTTGTCTCTGAGAATTATTGCAAAAATGTCTTTCATTTTTCTTAAAACCTATAGATAAGTGAGACTATTCTGAGTCTATCACTCTCCCTCTGGCTTATTTCACTCAGCATAATAGATTCCATATACATCCATGTATAGGAAAATTTCATGACTTCATCTCTCCTAACAGATGCATAATATTCCATTGTGTATATGTACCAGAGTTTCCATAGCTATTCATCTGATGAAGAGCATCTTGGTTGTTTCTAGAGTCTAGCTATTGTAAATAGCACTGCAATGAATTTAGGTGTGAGGAACAATCAATTCTAATGTCATCAACCAAAACATCTCCAAAAAAGTCAGAAGATGACATTGTTGGTAGCTAAGACTCCAAAATACTCAAAAGTATGAAAACCCATTGGAATTTAGCAAAGCCTTGAGAATTAAAATATCTCACACACAAACAAACAAAACAAAAGGAAAAAAACACCAAATATCATTGAATTGTTCCTAGGAAGATTTGGACTAAATATAACAAAGTTTAGAATGTTCTAAGAAACAATTACTATTGTGTTTGCTCTCTGACTATAGAATGGCCCCCAAAATCTCATTGATGTGCTTTGTACTGTTAGGTAATTGTGATTTAATTTCATTGCAGAGAAAGAGGATGAAAACTAGGTGAAGACTATTTCTCTCTCTCTCTTTTTTTTTTGGTTTTTGGGCCACACCCGATTACGCTCAGGGGTTACTCCTAGCTATGGGCTCAGAAGTCGCTCCTGGCTTGGGGGGCCATATGGGAAACCGGGGGATCGAACCGCGGTCTGCCCTAGGCTAGCGCAGGCAAGGCAGGCACCTTACCTCCAGCGCCACCGCCCGATCCCAAGACTATTTCTCTTAAGTGTAAAAAGTAGGGGAAAAATGACCAATGCTTAAAGTACCATAATACAGATATAATATTACAGTGTGATATAAAATCAGTGTGAACTTTATTTTGAGAATTAAAAAAGTGGAAAACAATCATTATTAAAAGTGGAAACCAATCATTAAGTAGTAAAGTATTTAGACTAATGAGATGATCACAAAAAAAGAAGATAAGAGAAAAGGGAGCAGAATATGTGTGATCCTAATAGCAGAATGTTCTAGGAAATTTTATGTCATAGAAAGCTGCACTTTTCCCCTCCTAGACATACCAAGTCTATAGATACTTACAGAACAACATCCTCTGAAAGAAATCCAGAAACTAACTCAGAAGCTTGTAGCTCTTTTTCATTTTTTTCAGGGCTTCGTTTTTGTTTTTTCGTCTGGCCACACCTAGCAGCACTCAGGTGTTACTCCTAGCTCTGTGCTCAGAAATTGATCCTGGCAGGTTTAGGGGACCATATGGGATACCAGGCATCAAACCTAGGTCCATCCAGCTTGGCTGCATTCAAGACAAATGCTCTACTGCTGTGCTATCATTCCGGTCTCAGAGGCTTGTAGTTCTCGTAAGTAGACAATTATCTGCAATTCTTCTTGGTTCTTAATAGGTTTACCAGCAAATAGTCAAACAAATATATATATTGATACACAAAAAGTCAGAATAAGTTTTAAAATAGCATGAAAAATTAAATATACATGGGAGAAACACCAGAACAAC
>PVKC010052917.1:0-10201 GCA_004027635.1 Crocidura indochinensis
GGGGGGGGGGGGGTCACACCAGGCAGAGCGCTCAGCGGTTACTTCTGTCTCTATGCTCAGAAATCACCCCTGGCAGGCACAGGGGACCATATGAGATGTTGGGATTCGAACCACCGTTCTTCTGCATGAAAGGCAAACGTCTTACCTCCATGCTATCTCTTCAGCCCCATCTGTAATATTTTTTTTAAACTCCTTTAAGTAGACTAAGGATGCAGTTCAGTGATGGAGCAGTTCCCTTCCATGTGGGAGGCCCCAAGCTTGTTCCCTAGCAGGCACTGCAAGGCAAAATAGAAGTCAGTCTCCCTTATTTTGAGCTGGGGAAAGAAATGGCTTAATGGAGCAGGACGCATGGTTTTCTATATGGGAACCTCAGGCTTGATCCCTGGAACTACGTAGTTTCATAGTTATGGGACTGATCTCTAAGCACTACTAATGTGGTCCCTCAAAAAAGAGGGAATTTTGCCTTGCATGCAGAAGGACTATGGTTCGAATTCTGGCTTCCCATATGGTCCCCCGAGCCTGCCAGGGGCGATTTCTGAGTGCAGAACCAGGAGTATCCTCTGAGTGCTGCCAGGTGTGACCCCAAAACCAACCCCCCCAAAAAAGAGGGAATATGGATCTTAAAGTAACACAGTCTCCAAAGTAGAAAATCAAGTGCAGAGGTATTAGTTGACAGAGGAAATATTGATACATACATATGTTATTAGAAATTTTTCTGTAAGGAAGGTATTTAATTTCTTTTAATGATCTAATTATATCCATTTATTTATAACAATATGGTTATATTCATATTAATTTTGTCCTTTAGATTTGACATGTAATTTTCTCCAAACTCTGACTAGATAGATTTTTTAAAACTTTTTTATTTTACATTTTTTGTTTATTTAGGGGTCATACTGGCAGTACTCAGAACTATTGCTGGCTCTGTGCTCAAAAGGGGCCCCTAGTGATGCTTTGAGGAGGTTCCATATATGTCAGGGTGCCAGGGATTCAAAGAGTCTGTAGTCTGTAGCATAACCCTGTAACCTAGATAAGGTTCTTAAAAGTCTGGACTTGCAAAATGGAAAATGCATTATCTACAGATGCACTGGAGTAGAAGTGAAAATTCCAGTTATTCTTTCAACTTAGCAATATTCTATGTGTGAGGTTACACAACATGTAGCTTTTTTCTAGAACAGTAAAAATATGCAAAGTAATACTTTCCAAATCATACCTTGTTGTATAACATTATCTTCTTTCCTCCACAACCTCCTTGCAAAGGAAATGTTGTTCAAAATATTTGTTTGGCAGTATAGGCATGAGTGCCACTAACCAGTCAAAGTTCATGGTACTAATACCCGGGTTCAGTGGTTCAGGGTCTCAGAAGACATACCTTGACCCTATACCATATACCAAGAGTAAATATCTAAATACTTAGTATTTTTGTATAAGCCTGTTGCTACATTCCAGCACAAACTGTCTATAAGATAATTGTTATACCTTTATTAGAAGTAACATCAAATTATTTGCCTGAGGATGTTGAGCTGAAAATATGCCTATCTTTTTCAGTAATCTTGTATTCCCGACGGTTTAGGGTATTAAGGAAATGAGTTTGGGTTATGAAACTTAATTTCTGACACACATTTTACCCTTTGTGAGAAATCTCCCTCCTTCTCTGAAATAGCATATTGTTAGTATTTGAAACCAAATCTGAACACTGAAACTTGGATAAGAATTTCCATTTACAATATTTTTGAGAATGCTTTAATATACATTATGATGGTATTTTTTTTATTTGCCACTTGAGACTCTCCTAAGTAGAATGCTCTCTGAATTGTTAATGCCAGTGATGGCTTTGTGACTTCTTTCTCTTTTTTTTATGTGCCTCACTGGGGCACCTAGACTTTTACATAGCTGGGATAGGTAAATGGCTACTTCTCTCATTGGGAAGTATTTTTAATAAATATAATAAATAGTTAATACAAATTTTAACAAACTCTTTGGTTGTGGATGCCCAAAAATTACTAATAAAAAGATTTTTAAAAAAAATCTTTAGTGAGATATAGTACAATGGGTACACTGTACTATATTCATTGTACAATATAGTGGGGACTTTGTACTATAAATTACAGCACTTTATATGGCTCCCAAACCTACCTAAAGTGGTGCCTGAGCATCGAGACGGGATTAAGCCCTGAGTATTATCAGGTGTGCATCAAACAAAAACAAACAAACAAACCCAAGGCTAGAAAGATAGAATAGCAGATAAGCCTCTTGTCTTGCATGTTGCAAAACTGGATTGGATACTGGGTTAACCACTAATGGTCCCCAAAACACACGAGGAGTGGTCCCTGAGCACACAGACAAGAGTAAACCCTGTGCACCACCACCTACAGCCAAAAATAAAAACAAAACAAAAAATCCCAACCAAACAAAAGCAACCTAATCTGTATAAGAAAATGACTTTATTTTCTTACACAGTGATATGCAGGTTGGCCCTTTAGTAATAGTATTGCAAAAAAAAAAAAAAAAAAAAAAAAAAACTGCACCTATAAAGAAAAATGGGGACTAGAAAGAGAGAAAATGTCTGCCATAGAGGTAGGCTGGGGTGGGGGTGGGTGAGTGTGAAGGACAAGAGTGAAATAGGATATTGATAGTGAGAAACAAACACTGGTGAAGGATGGGTATTGAATATTGTATGACTGACACTAAACTATCAACAAGGTTTTAATGCTGTATATTATAGAAATTTAATCAAAATAAGTTAATTTAGTTATTTAAAAAGTAGTCTTATTCTTCATACTAAATGAGAATTTGGTATTGAGTCTTTCCAATATAATAAGTGGGCAGGCAAAATTATTACACAGCAGTAGATGTGCTTTGAATGTTTGATTATTTTTTTGTTTTTGTTTTTGTTTTTTGTTTTTTTTTTTTGGGGGGGGGTCACACCCGATGACGCTCAGGGGTTACTCCTGGCTATTCGCTCAGACGTCGCTCCTGGCAGGCACGGGGGACCAGGGGATCGAGGTCCGTCCTAGATTAGCGCAGGCACTTTATCTCCAGCGCCACCACCTGGCCCCTTGTTCGATTATTTTTAATATACTTTTTATGTGGAGGAGGACAAAGATGGTAATGATGTTTACTTTGGGTAAGAGAACAATATTAGACACAAATGCCCAGGACTGGGGATCATCTGTGGGAATGAAACAAAATATTAGCTGCTACTTGGGAACTGAGATGGGGAGGAGAAGCCATTCTGCACAGATGAAACGACAAAGCTTTGTCAGAGCTTCCATAAATAGCAAAGAGTAGACAAGTGCTTCAGCATTTGTACCTCTCTTGCTCTTCATACTTTCACCAGTGTCATTTATTGCTTAAGCCACCTGATAGAACAGAGCCTGAGGAATGTAATTCCCTAAGGAATGATGCAGAGGACAAGAACTTCATAACCAACTATGTCACTATGTCAAACTCTTAAGCTGTTCAGTGCCATCCATGGTATTTGCTGAGTAATTTCTCTCTTTGGATGGTAAATGCATCGTTTATATTTGATTGCCTTTGTTTAGAATTTTATTCTTTCACTAAAGATTAGAGCTATGAGAGGAGGAACACTAAAATTCTTCAGTCAAATTCAAACAAAGAGAGAAAAGGGGGGAAAGATATTTT
Organism: Crocidura indochinensis; assembly: GCA_004027635.1. NCBI lineage: Eukaryota > Metazoa > Chordata > Mammalia > Eulipotyphla > Soricidae > Crocidura > Crocidura indochinensis. The sequence continues at coordinate 3,646 of PVKC010052917.1, forward strand.
TAAACCCATAGGACACTGCAGATCATGTCTAATGTTTTCTAGCTACAATCTGATGACTCAGAAGATTTGGGGGAGGTTTTGTTTTAGCAAGTCTTGATTATCAATGTGATTAGCCATCTCTAGAGAATCTGGGTGGAATTGTTAGCAGAAGTCTAGCTGAGAACTAAACTAGATAACTTTGCACTTGAGATTAATTTTGATCGTTAATCTTAAAAACATATTAAATGTCGTTGTAGTAAATATTTGATATGACCTATGTTATGTTCAATGGTTTATTAATTTTGAATATTATTTTTTGCTTTACTGCATGCTAGTATATCTGTGTTTATGTGAATGTGTATATTTTATAATTATCTCTCAAAATATCACCAATGAAATTTCAGGGATGATTATTATATTATAAAAGATAAGTTATACTTACTTATTCAATGTCAAAAATAATAGATTCTTGTTGCAATTTTTGTGTGATACAGATTTTACTTCTATACCATAAAAGAAGGGATGTACATTCCAACCAGACAGGCAATTAACATCCTCATATGGCCTGATACCTACTAGAAAAGTGAGCCAGACTTTTTCAACATTTGGAAACCCTCAGAGACCTCCTTCTGAGCCTAGTTTTAACTCATTCTGACACTTGTTCCTTTGTTCATGCTTTGCCTCAAGGAGTCCACCCACAGAGTATTTATTTTTTCACCAGTCTTGCAAGAGCTATCACCTTACCAGCAAATAAATCATAGACTTACTTGCTCTTGGGCTGAAAATATCCTTGGATGTCCATGAAACATTATATAGTTTGAATTATATAGCTTGAACTCCATTATTTGAAGCATATCTTGCTAAATTTCACATATTTTGTCTCTGATGTTATCTTTTGTCTGTAAAAATGTTATTCTTCCTGCCATGTATATCTAGAATCAATTCAATCATATGAAATTAGATATAGCTTTAGGAGGAGATTCTCCAATACTCATATTTTTTTTAAAACATGATTTTAGAGATAGTGCAACAGTGAGGCATCTGGTTTATAAGCAGCTAAATTGGGTTTGATCCCTGGCACCACCCCAGGAGTGATCCCTGGTGTGCTGAGCCAAGAGTAAGTCCTGAACCTGAGCACCACCAGGTGTGATGAAAAAGAAAAAGAAAATTGGGGTTGGGACTGGAAAAATAGTAAAGTTAGTAGGGCACATGATTACTTGACTTCAATTTCCAGCACCCGATATACTCCCCTGAGCCTGCCAGGAGTAAGTCCTGAATGCAGAGGCATAAGTAAGCCAGAGCACTTCTGTGTGTAGTTCCAAAACAAAAACAACAAATGATATTTTTATCAATCTAATGTTGATTTACAACTATGTAAATGTATAGACATTTATCAAAATTTTTTAAGAAGAGCTAACATTTTATCTTAAAAATTTCATCCCTAAATGTCTATCCAAGAAATACAAAAGCACAAAATAAAAAAAATGTACATTTTCTGATTTTTACAAAAGCTGTGATCTGTAAACAACAAAGGGGATCCATAAAAAGTGAGTGGATAAAGAAGTTGCGGGGTTTGGGGGTTTTTTGTTTGTTTTATTTTGGGGCCACACTAGGTTACTCTCGGGAGTTACTTCTGGCTATGAGCTCAGAAGTTGTTCCTGGTTTGGGGGACCATCTGGGATGCTGGGGATTGAACTCAGGTATGACTTGGGTCAGCTGCATGCAAGCAAATTATTGTAGCAATTGTGCTATCGTTCCGACCCCAAGAAGTTGTAATTTTTATACACCATTGAATGCTACTTTACTTTAAGACAATCTGAACTAAGGACCAGAATGATAGTAGAGCAGGTAGGGTACTTTAGCAGGTAGGATGCTTTCCTTGCATGCACCTGTCCTGTATTTAATCCTCAACATCACATATGGTCCCCCAAGCCCTGAGAAGTAAATCCTGAGTTTAAAACCAGAAGCAACTCCTAAACATCACTGTGTGTGGCCCTAAAACAAAATAAATATACAAAAAATGAACTTTTTTGCTTCAGCATGGATGGAACTGAAGTGAAATAAGTTGCATAAAGTTGCTAAGTGAAATAAGTTGGATAAAGATAAGTGCTGGGGGCCTAGAGAGATAGCACAGCAGCGTTTGCCCTGCAAGCAGTCGATCCGGCCCTTTGCAAAGTATTTAATTATATTTGTCAAAAGTTTTTGTTATACTTTACTTAAAGAAAATGCATCACATAGTTGACATAATTGAATATTTGTTTCCAGATAAGTGAGAGCAAAGTTATTATTTATAAAAGAATAGAAAGAAAAAAGAAAAAGAAAGCTCAGTAGCAAGCACATTTGTGAAAATTATTGTTAACTGTAACAAAGTCATTAATACAATGACAGAAGGTTTAGTAAGCTCTTATTGTTAGCAGTCCATTTACGTTAAATTGGTGTATACTTTAACTTTTAGGGGAATGTACTCAGCTACCAGGCCTCCAGGAAGAAGGAAGATATAGGGGAAGGTGCCTGTACTCACTTCACAAAGCCCAGATAATGTTAGCCCAAACTGGCATATATGAAGTTTTATCAGATTGGTATCTTCAAAGAGAATCTTAGGAAGTGCTGAGGCAGGCCACTGGAAAATCTGTGATTTGGGGTGATATATGTAGTTGGCGTAAATTTGTCAGGGTGGGGGCTTTACCCATCTTCTCCCAAGGTTGCCAGCTTTCTGCTATGTCACCTGGTATAGTCATGATTTTTCTTGGCTCTGTTTACATCTGCTTTGAGAAAAGAGTGAGTCCATGGAGCTGGTCCAGTGAGAACAAGGACTATTTGCCAAAAAGTTTAAAGTCATTGGGGCTGGCACAATAGCACAGAGAATAGGGCATTTGCCTTGTATGTGGCCCAGGTATGAGCTCTGGCATACCATAAAGTTAGAAAGTGTCAAACACTTGATTTTTAATTTTTAATTTTTTAATTTTTATTTTTTTTATTTTTAATTTTTTTAAAAGGACATTAGGGAGCTGGGAGATAGAATGATGATTAGGGTACATGCTGAGCATGAACCTGACCTAGTTTGATTTCCAATATCACATGGTCTTCTAAAATGCTCAGTGTGGCCCTGAAGGTCACCCAAACACTTCCAGGTTAACCTTGAGTAATCAGTAATCTTTGGCATTGCAAGATCTGAGCAGAACAAAACAAAGGCTTTTCCCAGCTCTCTCCTTCCCATAAATCTCTCCTTTGATATGTGAAAGCTCACCTGGATCACTCTCAACCTTCCCCCTCCTGGGGTATAGGAATTGGTTTAATAAAGAAAGAGGAATTCTGGCTTTTGGCTCTGCGAAAGACCACAAGGGAGAAGCCATGAGAAGTCAATTATTCCATTACTCTTTCCTGACTGACTTGACTTATTATTTTTTCATCACTACCCTACTTCTTCAGACCCATCGCATGGGGTTTAGAAACACTGTGTCTGGAGTGATCTTACAACTCGTGGATTTTATTTTGCAGTCAAGTATTACTAGGAATGGCCCCATTTAGAAATATAGATAGCTGTCGCATCCTGAAATAGTCAAGAGACTTCTGATAGAACTGTATAGTTCAATAAAATGAAGCAAGATTAAAAAGGAAAGTAACATGAGCAATGCTAGAATAATAGTTCTTAGCTCTCTGTATGACACTGACAGAGCACTGACTTTCTCTCGGAGATTATATTCATCTGTTGCCCTGTCAGAGTGAAACACCATAGCCTTGATGTCTGAAACAACAAAAATTTATTTTATCAAGTTTGGGGTAGCCTTGAAGTTCAAATCAGGATTAGGCTGTCAGTATAGTCAGGTTCTAATGTGTCCTCTTCTCTTGACTTGCACTTAGATAGCTGTCTTCTCATAAAAGACAGACAGACAAAGTCTGTGAATTAGATATGCCAATCAATGTTGGGGATGGTTCAGGCACAGTGCAAAGAGTACAGACTAAATTAAGGCTTTTGAATTAAGAAGCCAGAGTGATAGTACTGCAGGTGGGATACTTGCTTTGCCTGTAGTTGTCCTGTGTTTAATCCCTGGCATCCCATATAATACCCTGAGCCTAACAAGCAGAATACCTGAGTGCAGATACAGAAATAAACCCTGAGCACTGCCTAGTATAACCCTGAAACAAACAAAAATACTGTGAATTAATACATATTTTTGAAAGATTGGTACAGAAACCCTTTGATGTGTCTTCACTTTAGGTCCATAATCCTATCAGAAACTCTTCTCAGCTCCCCTCTTCCACGAAAGGTCCTGTCTCCAAATACAACACACTCATGGGGTTAGGGCATCAGCATATGAATTTTGGGTGGGAAAGTACACACAGTCATTCAAGTCATAAAAGTATTAGGAGACAATGATATATTCTTTGATCCTAGAGAATACTTAGGTTATAAAAATCCATACCCTTAAAGCTCAGTGATTTAAGGGGCTGGAAAGATAGTCCCAAATGCCTTGCACATGTTGAACCAGGTTCAATCCCAAATATTTCATATGGTCCCTTGAGCACAGCTGAGAGAAACTGGTGTTAATAGAACCAAAAATTACTTCTGAGCACTGCCAGGCATGACCCCAAAACAAAACAAATAAAGATAAAATTGCAATAGCTTAAGAGGTTAGTTTTTTTTTTATTTTGGAACTATATCCCATAGTGCTCAGGTTTAGTCTTGGTTCTTTGCTCAAGGATCACACCGGGTTGGGGGGATGGAAAAGATTTGGGGAGATCATATAGAGTGTTGGGGAGTCAAACCCAGGACAACCTCATGCAAAGCAACCCCTACCTGCTATGTTATTTCTTCAGCCCTTTAAGAGGAAGATTTATTTCTTCCTAATGTTCCTTACGGGTAGTTAGGGCGTGTCTCTTTCTTTTTCCATTGTGGCAAAAAGAAATGGTCCTATCAACATAACAGTAAATGGGAAAAGCATGCAACAAATTACATTTTTGGCTCTTAAAATTTTCTCATTCATGGATTTTGGTTAAAACAATGCACATAAACAGGTCTAATTTCAAAACTATGGAAATTTGATTTTACCTGTGCCTTTAAGGTAAAAAGGGGAAAGTTAGTGAAGTGCTCTGAGGTCTATGGCAATGAGGAGAGCATGAGAGCATCTGCCAAAAGTTCATCCTTTTCTTTTGATTTCTTCTCAGTCCCTGATATCTTACTTTTATCTCTTCTCCATTTTTCTACATTTCTTCCCTTATCTCCTTATCTTTATTTTGTGACTTGTTTTGTAATCACAAAATATGATATATTTAAGTTGCAAAAAATAGGAGTTGGAGCAACAGACAGTATGGTAAGATGCTTGTCTTGTACCTAGTCAATACAATTCAACCCCCAGTATCCCATATGGTGCACCCAGTTCCCCAGGAGTGATCACTGAACTCAGAGCCTAAGATCAAAACTGAGTATTATGAGATGTGACCCAAAAAATCAGAAATAAAATGTAAAACAGATGGGGTGGAGACATAATTCTGTGTCACTTTTTATAGAATGCAATTGCAAATACTCCATGTTGCAAATACTATATTTGCATTTTATTATATAAATATGATTTCTATTAAATATTACTATTTACTATTTATTAAACATAAACATTATTTTTTAGCTAACTTTTATAGTTAGCTAAAAACCTTTTGGTTCACATCAGTGATTTTCGGGGATACTTCCTAGTTATTCAATAATTACTCCTGATGGTGCTGGGTGGGGGTGTATATGGGATGCTAGGTCACCTGCATACAAGGCTAACACCCTATATTCTCTATTATGGCTCTGACTCTTTTGCTGACTTTTTTTTTCCTACCAAGCATCATATGCAATTCTTTATTTGTTTTTAAATCACTGTGAAATATAGTTAAAAAAGTTATTGAGAGTTAAATTTCAATTATACAATGTTCCAACACTCAACCCTTCACCAGAGTTTATTTCCCTTCACCTATATCCCGTTATCCTACCATTGTCCCACCCCTACTCCCAGCTTGCCCATATAACATTTTTATTTCTCCTTTTTTTCCTCCTTTCTCCCCTTTCTTCTCTTTCATCATCATCTTCTTCCTTCTTTCTTTTTCCTCCTTCTTTTCCTTTTTCTCTTCCTTCTCCTCCCTTCTACTTTTTTTCTTTTCCCCTTCTTCCTTTTAGGCATCATAGTTTGCAATCCTGCTACTGAAGGGCTATTATGCATATCACTTAACTTCATTTCAATTATCAATTCTTGTCCAGAATGATGGTTTCATATTATATTATCATAGGGGCCCTTTCTTTGACTTTACTGCATGTCTTATCCAACATTTCTATTATCTTTGGGCATTATTTCATACCATGGGCTTTATTTTATTTTTCTTACATACCACAAATGAATGTGATCATTCTGTTTGCCCCACTCTCTCGGATTCATTTAATTCAGCATACACAACATGTCTCTTCAGATGTATTAGCAAACTTTTTAATTAGCAATCGACCTAGTACCTTTCTTTTTTCTCTCCGTGTGTGTGTGTGTGTGTGTGTGTGTGTGTGTGTGTGTGTGTGTGTGTGTGTGTGTGTGTGTTTTGTTTTTTGTTTTTT
>PVKC010052918.1:0-10009 GCA_004027635.1 Crocidura indochinensis
GAGAAAAGAGAAGGAAAATAATATCGAAAAGCAAACAAATAAAGCAAAACAAAACCAGAAAAAGTGCTGCAGTGGCAGGTTTTGTGTTACCCCACCTTTTTTTTTTTTTTTTGTATAGGTGCAGTAAGTATTGGGGAAGGAAGGAAATTCCCGTGTCCTAAGAGCTCATTATACATTATTTTATTTTGGCCTGATTTATAAGGTTCTTTTCATTAGGGCCAGAGAGATAGCACAGCAGTAAGGCATTTGCTTTGAACACAGCTGGTTCAGTGGTTCGATTCCAACATCCCATTTGATCCCCAAGCCAGGAACAATTTCTGAGAGCAGAGCAGGGGTAACCCCCGATCACCTCGGGTGTGACCCATTAACCAAAAAAAAAAAAAAAAAAAAAGAGAGAGAGAGAGAGAGATTCTTTTCATCAGTCTTAATTTTCACTGATTTCACCAGTGGGTCTTAGTGTTTATCCTTCTGATTTTCTTACTTCTATGTCCCTTTTTCTTTCTCTTGTCAGCATCTATTTCTTCATTATATCAGTTGCTGCTTCTGAAAGAACTTTAATGTTTTATTACTACTTAGTTTCTGCTCTACCAATAACCTTCAAACACTTGATACTATTTTAAGTTGTTTAAAGAGTTGGTTTTCTCTTTATTTAAAATCAAGGGGCATTTGATTAAAACTATTCTTTTCTACTCATAGGAACTTTTTAAAAGGTTCTGTATTAGATATTCTGTGCTTATTTAAATTTGGATGACCTTGCTCTTTGTTGAATGAGTGATATACAGGCTAAGAAATGAGCCTAACGTCGGCTCCTTCAAATTAGGTAGTTGTCTAAGAAAGCTTTCTCTAAATTTTGACATAGGGATCCTATTTCACTTTTTAATGATTGCTTAAAAGGAGTGACTCTTTTTCTAATCTGTGTTTCTTTTATTTGGAAACCTCATTGACAATGGGTAGGTCAATGCCTATGAAGTTTATTATTGTCCCCTCTCATCTTTTGCTCCTTTGCATCAGTCTCATTTGTTCTGTGACGTATAGATGTAGAAAAAATACAGATAGTTCATCTTTCAGAGTTCTTTGAATATCCCTACTTTGGTTGAAAATATGAGCACTTTTATATTAGGGGAAAGCTACATAAATATTTGTTCTTTGTTTTTTTTTGGGGGGGGGGTTTGGGTTTTGGGCCACACCCGGTGACGCTCAGGGGTTACTCCTGGCTATGCACTCAGATGTTGCTCCTGGCTTGGGGGATCGAACCACAGTCCGTCCTAGGCTAGCGTAGGCAAGGCAGGCACCTTACCTCCAGCGCCACCACCCGGCCCCTATTTGTTCATGTTTTACCCCAATATTTGATATTCCCAAATTTTCTTTTGCTTGTTTTGTTTTTTACTTTGTTAGATTTTTAAAAAAATATTGTTCTTTTAGTTTTCCTTATATTGGAGACCAAGGCATGAGTTCAAATAACTAAGCAGAATTATAATTGAGTAGTTTATTTTATATTGAATTTTAATCATTTAGAGATTCACATTATCGTTTCCTCAAAAAAGTCATGGCAATGTGGACCGTGGGCGTAAAAACAAGTCATATTCTACTCATGAATTTATGGTTATTACAGATAAGAATCTTTTTAATTAAAAGATTCTCAATTAACAAAGCCCAACATCTTAAGTACTGGTCACAAGGTCTTCATGGCCAGATGTGATTTTTGTTTTTGGAATAAGATCCGTGAGTTCTTCTTTTTCCTTTCACAGGACAAGCAGGAGGACATGAAGACTAATATGGAGGGCATAGATCCGGCCAAGCATCAGGTGAGGGTGGCCTTTGATGCTTGTAAGCTACTACAAAAGAGAATAGATGTTGTAGGTAACCAGAATTTTGGATATCTGAAATATCTGAATTCCAACAAGAAGTTCCACGACCCTGCTGGGTGACAAGGAAATCTTCAATTGAAAGCTAATGAAATTTCAATAAAAGAGATTTACATTACTAGTAGTTTGCTTCCTTAGTATTCTTTTTATGTGATATTCTTAGGTTAAAAATAGATTTTTTTTACTTACATATTTCTTTTACGTTTTCTCTTAGTAGAATTAAAATATTCTGCAGAGAAAGTCCCCATTATAAAGCAAGTATTTGTATTTATCTTTGTTCAAAAAAAAACAGATTGAGGATTATATGTTGGATTATTTTATATGATCCTAAAATTAAACATTGGTTTAATGAAACGTGTGCCCTCATAAACTTCTATTTTTCTTATAATTGTTTTCTGTTCTCATTCTTTGATTGGTTTTTAAGAAGGTAAATATTTGTTTATAGGGAAGTATTTTTTTTTGAGAAGTGTTTGCTTAATACTAATGGTTTTAAAAGTCAAGCAAATTTAATGTTCATTATAATCCACAGATTTTTTTAAATTCAGTGTCAGTGCTTAAATATTAAATTAGAAATGCATTTTTCAGTTTAAAGACACAGTCATAATGTTTATTAAACATATTCATTATTAATTTGTTCAATACTGTTATTTTCTTTCTATTTAAAACAAGTCAGTCCAGAGGGATTGTGCAATAAGATACTTGCCTTTAATGCTCCTATATCTGGGTTTAGTCCCAGCACAACATATGGTCCCTCAAACCCCATATGGAATAAATACTGAGCTCACATCTGATCACTGTTGGGTGTGACCCAAAAGCCAAAGCCATAACAATAAAATTTAAACAAGTCATTTATTTTAAGCAAATAAAATTGCCTAATAAAATCTTAAAAACCTTAGTATTACTAAATCTCAACTCTCCTGTAGACAAGATAAAACTGAGTGCTTATTTCAAATAGTCTTCCTTTTTCTCACTTATTATTTTTATAGAACATGGTAATAAACTTTTTCTGACTGAAAGTTTGTAAGTCTCAAACGGGATACATTTTTTAATGAGGTTTGTGATTTCACTTTTAGAGACTTATGTTCGGTAGGTCTGAAATGAGGAATCCATATTTTAATTATTATCCTAGGCTATTCTGATACAAGGGTCTCCATATTTTGAGATATTACAGAACTCAGTATGCTGTTCTGCATTGTAAATGTGTGCTATTTGTTTACATCTTTGCTTTAAAATTGATCACTCTTTCTCCATCCAAACTGAGTATGTTTTTCTGTTTGTTGTGATTTTTTTTTTTTTTTTTTTGGTTTTTGGGTCACACCCGGCAGTGCTCAGGGGTTACTCCTGACTCCATGCTCAGAAATTGCAGGCATGGGGGACCATATGGGGCACCGGGATTCGAACTGATGACCTTTTGCATGAAAGGCAAATGCCTTACCTCCATGCTATCTCCCGGGCCCAGTTTGTTTGTTGTGATTTTGAAGACATTTTGAATAAGCCCTAGAACAATACACCTTAATCTTTTTTCCGATCTCAATTCTCACTAGAGATAAGGATCTAATCAGTAATAGTAGTTTACCAAGGTAATGCTCTAATAAACAGGGGTGGGTTAGAAGAACATACTTGCTAGCAAGAATCTCAGTATTCTCTAGTACATATATGTCTCAACCCCCTTTCCAATCATTCTGGTCATCCCCCTAGATATTTCTCTTAATAATAGGAAAACATCATTAGAAGCACTGCCCTCTTAATGCCTTGGGTGCTCATGACTATGAACCCAAAGGAAATCTGTTTAAGAAAATAAGCTTTTTTTTTGTGTGTGTGGTTTTTGGGTCACACCTGGCAGTGCTCAGGGGTTACTCCTAGCTCCATGCTCAGAAATTGCTCCTGGCGGGCACGGGGGAACCGTATGGGGCACCGGGATTTGAACCGATGACCTTTTGCATGAAAGGCAAATGCCTTACCTCCATGCTATCTCCCGGGCCCTGAAAATAAGCAATTTTAAATTGAATTTTGTCATACAAAGTCATAAAAAAGCTGCACATTCAAGGTCAGAGCAATACTGCAGTGGGTAAGGAACTCTGCCTTTCATGCAGCCAGCTGGGTTCAATCCTCACCATCCTATATGTTCCCACAGCACCACCAAGAATGATTCCTGAGTGCAAATCCAAGAGTAACCCCTGAGAATTGCTGGGTATAGCCAAAAACAACAGAAAAATAAGCTCATTTTTTTCATTGTTATTCATAGTGTTTATTTGTTAAGAACCAGATCTTAGCATTATGTTTTTTCTTTTTTGGGGGGGGGGACTATAATAGTAGCACTTAGGGGTTATTCCAAACTCTACACTCAGAAATTACTCCTGGCAAGGGGCCATTTAGGATGCTGGGGATTGAACCCATGTCAGGCATGTGCAAGGTAAATGCCCTATCCGCTGTGCTGTCACTCTGGCCCAGCATTATATTTTGATGGATAAACTTTTTAGGGATCTTTTGAGCTCAAAATATTCACTTCTCACTGTATTTCATAATGATTAACTTAACTTAAACTTTAATCTCTCTCTTTAGAAATGTTACCTTTTTATTAAAGATTAACATGTTTTTAAATATTTACAACTTGAAGCTGGAAAGTTTTTTTTCTTATAGACTTCTTGATCTAAAACTATTTGTATGGGCTCAGAGCAGTAGTATATCATGTCAGATTGCTTATCTTTCATGTTGCCAACTCAGGTTCAATCCCCAGCACCCCATATGGTCTCCTGAGCATAAATCCTGACACTGCTGGGTTTGATCCTAAAACTTTAAAAAGTAAATTAAAACTGAAATATATAAAACTCCAGTACATTTTAGTTTTTAAAAAGTTTCCTTTTGGGGCCAGAGAGGTGAGTACAAATAATTCCTAACATCTTATATGATATTCTATCCCCCAATCCCTGAGTGCTATTCTAGGAGTAAGCCCTGACCACAGCTAGGTGTGGCCCAAAAACTAAATATGAAAAACAATAGAACTAGAAGTTCAACTTCTGTTTAGTTTGCTGTATGTCGATTGAGTCTCATGAATTATCTCAAGGTTAAGTATAAATACAAATAACTTCAGTCAAGAAGGTTAACATGAGCATTAAATAATTTGAAACCTCTCTTCTTTCCTATCAAGTATATAGATATAATAAGAGCAAAGCACAAAAAGTATATAAGTATACCCTTAAAAATATTAATGAACTTTGTGGAATATAAATGGACATATGGCTGAAACTTATGGACAATTTAGGCTTTAGAAAAAAATCAGGGTGGGGAAGCAGGAGGCCTGAAATTTTGAATTCTGCTAAGGAACAAGAACTGAAAGCATTTTATTTGGATCAAGACAGTAGACATAGTGTATTTAAATCAAGATAAGAACTGGTGAAAGAGGCAAAGAAATACTTGTGAAACCAGGATGAAAAAGAACTGCAAGCCACTGCCCAGGATTCAAGATAGAAATTAGCTGTTTTTTCTTGGTAAAGGGAAGAAGCTAGGTGTATAACTAAAACATTTTTTGCTTTAATGGGCAGAGATAAGATAATCTCATGGGATCAGAAGCTTAACTTATCAATGAATTTCTCTGAAATGGACTTTTAAGTTCCTTACGAAGGCAAGTTTCAAACAATATAAGAAGAGTTAAGCATTTGTTTGGGAAAGAAAAAGAAGCCGCTTCAATGCAAAATGATCTTTTCCAAATAAATTAGAAGGCTGCTGCATAAAATCTTCAGGAGAAATAGAATGCAACTAAACAAAAGCAAAATAGAAAATATAGGCCCAAGAAAATTGAAATTTTCAAATATGATCTTTTAAAATGATGGCTGGTAGTCATAACGCAATATAATACAATAAAACAAAAGCTGACAATTTAAAACTATGTGAGCCAGAGTGATAGCACAGGGGAAGGGCATTTGCCTTGCACGTGGCTAAAACCCTGACGGACCCAGGTTTGATTTTACGCATCCCAAATGGTCCCAAGTCTCCCACGAGTGATTTCTGAGTGCAGAGTAAGGAGTAACTCCTGAGCACCCCCCCAAGGGGGGGGGGAAGTACAGATTAATATGAAGTAAAATATTTGGTTTAAAAAGAAAGCACAGAGTTAAGGCACTTCCCTTACATGTGGCCAATCGTGGCCTTTTACTATCAGGTAAATTCCTAAAGCAGAATTTAAAGTTGTAGGTTTGTAAGGGAAAAGTAAATTCAAAATACAGAATAAACAATATTGGGTGCAGGTAATTAAACCTTCAACCCCCAATTTATGTACCAGTGTGAGTCCACAGGTATAAAAAAAATTGAAAAACGATGAATTAGATTAGGTACAAAAAGCATAGTATATCACAAAGATGAATAGTATGATTGTAATTGAAACAAGGATTAAGTAGTTCCACTGTACAACTGTAAACTTTTCTCTTTTTATTGGGGGAGGCATTTTGTGTCAGAACTAATAATATACATGGCCTACTTCTACCAGAGTCACTCCTGTTAACCCCCTGTAGAATAGTACCAGTCTTAGCCACATGCAGGGAAAATATTTAATCCATCCCTCCAGCTCCTATTTGAATTTTTTAAAAGAGGAGATAGAAATCATAAATAAAGTAAAAGAGAAAATAATGGGAGAAAGTGTTAAAATTAAAGCCAGAAACAAGTTCTTGATTTAAAAACCAGTCATGGTGAGGGCCATTGTGAATGTATACCATATAGGACACTTGTCTTGCATACTGTCAACCCAGGTTTGATTCCTGGTACCCCAGATGGTCCCCCTAGCTCACCAGGGGTGATCCCTGAACAGAACAAGGAATAAGCCCTAAGCACCACCAGGTATTAGACATTCTCTTGCCCCCCAAATTAGACTTGGGATATCGAGAGAAAGTATAGCAGGTAAGGTGCTTGCCTTGCACATGGCTAACTTAGGTTTTATTTCTGGTACCACATATGGTCCCTTGAACCTGCCATGAGTGATCTTGGAGCACCAAAGTAGGAGTAAGTTCTGAGCACAGCCAGGTATGGCTCAAAACCAAAAATATAAAAATCTCAGGGAGTCAAAAAGATAGTTCAGCATGTAGGGTGTTTATTTTGCATGTGGCTGACGTAGTTTGATCCTTGGCATTTCATATGATCTACTGGGCACCGCCAGGGTAACTTCTGAACTCCACTAGGTGTGGGCACATTCTTTCTACCCCTATATTATCAGTCATAGGCTGGTGAGATAATAAAGCACTTGCCTTCAATGCATCCAACTCTGAATGAATGCCCAACACCAAATATGATATCCAAGCACTGTCAGGAGTGATCCCTGAGTACACAGCCACATGTGCCCCAAAGAAAAGCAGAAATAAAAATTAATTACTAAGCAGAACAATTGAACTACACAACTTAACTATTAAAAATATTTTATATTTATTGAAAAAATGTTGACAGCTGGTTATCAGCAACAATAATACTGCTCAGAGAAGACAGTAGGGAGTAATATCTCAAACTATCTACCAAGAGAAAATATCACAATATAGAATTCTGTACTCAGCTACCATTTCAGAGAAGGAAAAATAAAGCATATTTTAAGATCTACAAAGAATTAAAGAGCTTACCACCTCAGACCCTTGCCAAAGAACTACTAAAAGATATGTACATCAATAAGGAGAAAAATGAACATTGGAGGAAGGCGTGGGATGCAAGAAGTTACGGTAAGCAAAGAAATTGATTTTTTTTTAATTATAAAGTTGTGAGTATGATTTTTTTTTTTTGGGTTGGTGTTAGGGATTGAACCCAGAGCTAAATTTATTCATGCAAAGCATGCACTCTGCCAATGAGATAAATCTCTGGCCCTAAAACCCTAAGTTTTGTGTTAGAACCAAAATTCTAAATAGCAGTTATGTGAGGAAATTCAGAAAGATGTTTTAGATAGGTAAAAAGCTATCTAGTAGACTCACTATTGTGCAGGAGAAGAAAAGGTACTGAATAACTAGAAGTTTTGTTTGTTTAGTTATGTTTGGGGGACATACCTGGCAGTGCTCAGAGCTGACTCCTGGCTCTGCTCAGGGCTTACTCCTAGTGGTACTCCAGTGACCATATGGCAGTTGAATCTTAGTAGGCTGTGTACCAGATAAGCTCTCTTCCCGCCCTGTATAGAAATTGTTAAAGAAAAATATTTAAGTTTGTCAGAATAAATATAAACTTGTTGAACTCAATTGTTAATAAGCAGAAAATTTTCTATTAGATTAAAACTCAAATTTAACAAATACTGTTTGTAAGAGACAAGCCTAAGAAAAACCATTTTCTTTTTCTTTTGCTGTCACAGTTGTTACACTATACTAATGTCATAAGTAAACCTGACTAAAATGACATTTGGGTATTTTTAAAAGACATGAAAAGATATCAATGATAGTAGCTGGGTTTTTTGTTGTTTTGTTTTTTTTTGTTTTGTTTTTGTATATTTGAGTGTTTGTACAGCATGTAGGGCGCTTGCCTTGCAACATGAGTGACCCAGTTTCGATCCTCTGCACCCCATATGGGCTTCTGAGTCCAAAAAGGAGTGATCCCTGAGCTCAGAGTAAGCCCTCTGTGCCCCCGCAGAAAACACCCTTGACTTAAAAGTTTCATTTCTGTGGTCCGGGAGATAGCATGGAGGTAAGGCTTTTGCCTTTCATGCAAAAGGTCATCAGTTCGAATCCCGGTGCCCCATATAGTCCCCCGTGCCTGCCAGGAGCAATTTCTGAGCATGGAGCCAGGAGTAACCCCTGAGCACTGCCGGGTGTGACCCAAAAACCAAAAAAAAAAAAAATTCATTTCTTTGATACTTACTAACAGCATTTTTTTTTTAATTTTATCAACCATTTCCATGCCATTCTAGGTTTGTATCTATTTGTGTGTTTATGGGAGGGCCAAATCTAGCAATGGTCAGGACATATTCTTGTCTGTACTCAGTGATCACTCCTGGTGGGGCTTTGGGTACTAACCATATGGAGGACTTTCAGGGATCAAGGCAACTTGGTAGAGTGCAAGGAATGTACTGTTACTTTTTTGTACTATTTCTCTTTCCCTTTAAACAGACAAAGGTAGAGGAGAATTTTAGTTTGAGGGCCACACTCTTCTACTCAGGGCTTAGTCTGGGCTCAAGGAACCAGGTGGTATGCGAGGGATGAAACCCTGGTCAAATGCATTCAAGTGCTCTACACTTTGAACCAGCTTCAAGCTAAAAACGTTCTTAGAAATAATTATTCCTACAACTGATAGAAGTAATACAGTAGGTATGGTGCTTGTCTTGCACTTTAGCTGACCTAGTTTTAAACCCCTGCATTTCTTAGGGTTCCTTGAGCACCACCAAAAGTAAGCCATGAGCACCAACAGATGTGGCCCAGAGGCTAAAAACAGGAAAAGAAAAATCAATTTTGTTGTTAGAGTGAGCTGAAATTCTGTTTGTGTCAGATTTTTTACATTAAATGGAATATGTATAAGAATTGTTCATATTAGTCTACAAAAAAGGTTTTTGAAATTTTTCTTAATTATATACACATTTTCTGACCTTTTAAAATTTTGAATTAATAAAAATATTAATCCTATATATCTAAAAGTTAGAAAATTTTACTATGTCCTAGAGGCAAGTATTAAACATATAAAGTAGAAATTAATATTTTTGCATTCAGAAGAAATTTTATTTAAGAGAATAATTAGAGGGGCTGGAGCAGTGGCGCAGTGGTAGGACATTTGCCTTGCACGCAGCTGACCTAGGACAAGCCACGGTTTGATCACTGGGCATCCCATATGTTCCCCCAAGCCAGGAACAATTTCTGAGTTCATAGCCAGGAGTAATCCCTGAGTGTAACTGGGTGTGGCCCAAAAACCGGAGAGAGGAAGAGAGATATTTTCCTAAGTCTCTTAATTGGGATTCTGTAAAGTTGAAATTATAATAAAAGTACTTAGCATAGTTTGAATGAGATCAACTAAAGTGGTTATTGGTATATATAGTGAAAGTAAATGAAGCTAACTTTTACAAAGTACAAAGATAAAAGAAAATTAATAGACTAGAAATCAAGTAAATATAAACTGCACAATCAGGGTGAAGAACAAAGTGAAAAGTTTTTTTCAAAACATACTGTTATTTTTTGGGAGCCAGAGAGAGCACAGCTGTAGGGCATTTG
>PVKC010052919.1:0-10198 GCA_004027635.1 Crocidura indochinensis
GATACTATTATTGATGGTTTCTCATGCACAGAATTCCAATACCACACCCATCACTATTGTACCCACAATTTATCCCCAAAGAAACTAAGGCACCTCCTTCTCAGCATCCCCTTTATTCAATGGTGTGGACCAGTTCTCCCATTGTATTACCTTTGTTGCTACCTTGCTCTGTACCTTTAAGTCCCACATATGAGAGATCATACTGTATCTATCCCTTTCCTTCTGACTAACTTCATTCAGCATGGTATCCTCTAGTCTCATCTATATTGCTGTAAACTGCATGATTTTGGTCTTTCTTGGTAAACTAATGCACTTTTTTAATTCTAGCGGTCACAGCTGGCAATACTTGAAACTGCACTCAGAGATTATTAACCTCTATACAGAATGCCAGGGATCAAACCCACATTTACTGGGTGCAAGGCAAGAACCCAACCCACTGTATTCTCATTCTAGGACCCTTTAGTGCTTATTAATTTTTTTAATTTTGATTTAAAAATGCATTTACAAAGTTTTTGTAAAATATCAGGAATGCAATATTTCAACACCAATTCCACCATCAGTGTCAACTTTCCTCTACCAGTGCTCCCATGCTCCCTTCCACCCCCTTTCTAATATTTAGCCCTTCTTTTAGACATGTCTCAATAGTAAAGTGTGGACTTGAGTTCCTGAGACTGGACTGTTACTTTAGCAAAGATGAATCTCAGAGAATTTTTTTTGATAAAATTGGACTCCTCAGGGATCTATTTGCTAGCTTGTAACCCAGAGTTCCTGTAGATACAGTATTAAGACTCACATCATTTCTGAATTCTTGTCCATCTTCACCCTTAATTTCTCCTTCCCTTCTAATTAACAGCCCTCCTTTTTCAAATAAATAAATGTTATATTATTATTATTGTCATTATTATTTTGGTTTTAGTGACACTCATCAATACTCAAACTTACTCCCAACTCCTGGCAAGGTTTGGGGGATCACATGGGGTGTTGGGGATTGAATGCTGCATGCAAGACAGGTATCATACCCACTTTACTTCAGTTTCTATACCAAACTGACTTTCAAAAGCAGAAATCTAGGGGCTTGAGAGATAGGACAGCAGGTAAGGTGATTATTTTGCAAATGGCTAACCTCTGTTCCATGTCTGGTACTTTATATGGTCCCCTGAGTACCATAGGATCTAGTATAAAAACAAAGAAACGTTAAATTGGTGGGAGAGGAATTGCATAGGAAAGGTGCTAGACTCATAGAAACACATCTATATACATTATTGTATTTAACTTTTTAAGGTAGGTGGCCTGATAAGGTTATTTGTTCTGTGTTGCAATGAGGACATTGAGAGACTGACATATAAAGTTTTTGGTCAGAGGAGCAAATGAAAAGTGGGGTCTAAACACAGAGGGCTTGTAGCTTAAACTCCCAAGGTTTCTAGCAGCCCCATGGGCATTGCCCAAGAGTTGCTATAGCAGAAGCTGACCCTCTTTAAGGTGATGAGGACCTACGCCTTGCTTTGCATTCTAAGTAAAATCCTACTTCACAGCCCACATTAACTTCTCTCTTTCCAACACACAAAATTCTCACAACTATGAAAGGCCTTATTTTAAAATATGTAAAAACAAGGGGGGAAGTTTCGTTATTCCAGTACATTTGCTCTCAAAATATACAGTGATTAGAGTAAGCTATGCCATTTGGCAGGGAAGATGGGACCACCCTTTGCTTTTGTCTGCTTAGTTCTTGAAGGCCAAGGGAATTCTTGGCGCTCAGTTTTCTGTTTTCTCAGCTTTGCCCCAGCACCTGTTCCAAAAGCAATTGGAAGGGCTTGGCTGTGTCTTGATTCTTAATTTTCAGCTTACAAGCAAGACTATTTAGGATTTAAGGTATAATACTATATTTTACAGTGTATGAATTGAAGGTTTTATGTGGAAATATACCATAAAAGGTTTTTCACAACTCAGTGAAAACTGTATATTTAAAAAGAATTTGTCTTCACTGTAAGAAGACAAGCATATATCATAATAAAAATAAGAGAGAAAAATACCTATTTAATGAAATTTTATTATTTTGACCTGAAATTGTGAACTATTCCTTTATGAAATCATATAACATAAAATATCTTATTAATATTGTGTAAACAAAACAAAAGAATCAATTAAACAAGAGTTATTGCAGTTTTTTAGATGTTTTCCACCACACACAACTCAGGGACTTTCAATCCTACAATACTGTATAAGCATTAAAGGATCAAGATAAAAAGTATTACATACTAATTAATTGTGCAGACAAAATATTATAAAAACTGTTACCCAAGCTTTAGTCAAGTACCTCCTCAAGACTTGTATCAAATAGGAAGGCAAGATTTTAGAGAATTTTAGCTGATTTGGGGGTGGGGAGAAGAGCAAAACATAATTTCTATACATGTCTGTGTTTTTTAGATAAAAATAATTTAAACCTAAATTACTATGAAATAAGTTTTAAATAAGTTAATTTTTTTCTTTAGATTTTTTCTCTTTTTTCTTTTTCTTTTTTAATTATTTTTATTTTTTTACTTTTTTATTTTATTTTATTTATTTTTTCTTTTTTTATTTTAAAAAATGGCAGTGCTATATTGAAAGCTCTTACTTTGTGAGGTACAGGGCTTTTAAAAGGACTCAACACTGGATTGAGGGTAGCTTGATCAGGCTTGGATGCTTTTTTGCAGCAGTGGGTCAGAATAATTTGGGGATACTGGGTGACAGCATTGCAGGTCTTGCTGGGCCTGTAGACATGAGTTAGAAAACAATGCAGGGAAGCAGAATGGGTCTGAACTACTGTGTATGACAGTGTCAATGCCAGAGGAGACTTTGCTTTGAAATGAGATAGGGCATAGAGGCTTGCAAGTAAGAACCCAGATGGATTTCCCAGTAAATCAGGATGTTGGGAAGCCTGATGGAGTGGGGCAGAATCCTGCAAGGCTGTATGTCTCCAAGAGGGACATATCTCCAAGAGGAACATGACATACTGTCATGGGGGCACGGTGCTGTGCTACTCACAGCTAGCCTTCAGTGAGCCCCATAATATAAAAGTGGACATTTACACTTGACTTTTCTGGGACATCGCAGAAGGCCAATTTGTCTCTCAACAGAGGATTCTGAATTATGCACGACATGACTTGTCTAAAATCAGCTGGACTATGTTGGCAGGTTGCTTAGAGCATTTCCAGAAAGACAAAAGAAGAAATGGTAATGAACTTTCTCATGGATGGCATGGCATTTAAGAACAAAAATATCTTGTTTGTTCACTTTACTCAGTCTAAATACCAGATTAAAAGCTCTTTTACTTTTATAAACATGTAGAAGTGTAAAATGACACCCTTGAAATTCAATAGCATTGTTAACCAGTGATAAGTCCATTTAAATTTAAAATAAAAGTTCTTGCAGTATCAGCATTCAGGATTATTCCAATCTGATGTCTTAATTTCTGAAAATTCCCTTAATTTTCACTGAATTGTTAGAACCACTGTCAAAAGCAATAACAGTAGTATAAAGATGAATTTTACAAATCAGTCTGCTAAAGTTGTTAACAAAGCTAGTTCCTAAACTCATAACTGTCTTTATAAATTCAATAGTCATGAAAAACAAAACATTTATTTCAGAGCTGAAAAATCTCTCTCTTGCGTCTCAGAAAAATATAACTACTTAGTCAAGTAAACTGTATAATTCCAACATTGTAAAGTAACTTCATAAGTTATGCCTTCTACTCTTTTTCAGAGAATATGGTCTTTTTATATCATAAGGTTTTTTTAAACAAAATATTAGTCTTGAAAGTTTTAGAAATCACAGCCTAGCTCAGAATGAGGAAGAAACAGAGCATTTAAACAAATAGCAAAACCATGACTAGAATCTAAATTTCCTGAATTCCAACCCTGTGCCATTTCCATCAAAATATACATTGGCACATATAATTAAGTTGATCAAACTGTTGTTGAGTTTTTAAAAGATTGTAATGTAACTGCAGATGTTTTAGTATATTTATAATAATATATAAAGCAACTAAAATAGAAAATAAAAACTAAACTAGACATAATAGACATATGTCTATAATATAAAATAGACATAATAAAATATACTAAAAACAAATTAAAATAAAAATATTTATAATCTTAGTAAGTTAATAAAGAAAAATATTTGTAATAATGAACCAAATATAAACTTTATGGCTGAAGGTCATGGTGCACCATAAGTTAATATTTTAGCTTCTTGAAATAAGAGTGTAGTGGAAGTACGTACTATAACTGTGGGAAAGAAATTATGACAATGTCACAAAATTCAATAACACGTTTCAATTTTATGACAAAAATATACAAAAGCAAACAAATAAGAACACATTGAGAATTGATGCAGAAACCTATTAAATGTTTTAGGGACAATAAAACTGCGATCAAACCATTAAATATTGTCTTGTAAGTATTAGATCAAATGCCAATAGTACCAAAGTTCCCACAATTTCAAATGAGACAGTTTCAAGGCAGACATATTGAAATTTATAAAAATGACCTCATGAATAGCAAATTAATATTGTACGTTATGTCTTATCGCTGGCTGAATTCCATAAGTAAATATTGTTGCACAAATGAAGAGGGTTGAAGAGAGAATGGAAGGAAAACTGGGCACAGTGGTGGCAGGAAACATACACAGGTGAAAAATGTTGAACATTTTTTAACTCAAACTCAATTATGAACAAAATTTAACTGTGTATATCGTGATGATTCAATTAAAGAAAATATAATTAAGAATTTGGAAAATTCTAAAAATTTCGGTAGGGGTGAGGGAGGAAGGAGATCAGGGGCATCGGTGGTGGGAAGGTTGCACTGGTGAAGGGAGGTGTTCTGTTTATGACTGAAACTCAACTACAGTCATGCTTGTAATTATGGTGCATAAATAATGATTTTATTAAAAAATACAATTCAAATAAAACTACTCCAAAGATGAAAAATAAACATTTCTTTTTTATAGTCATTTTTATTGTGACCAAAGTGAATTATGAATTTTTCACAGTAATATTTAAGGTACATAGTGTCAATGAATCAGAGGCATTCTAACCACAATTGTTGTCCTCCCTCCACTCCTGTTTCCAGCATGCATCCCATACCTCACTCCTTTGTCCCTCAGACTGCTAGTTAACTGGTTCCCTCAGTGTATAACTTGTTGTAGACTGGTTATTAATTCATAATTCACTTTGGCCACAATAAAGATTATTTTAAAAATAGTTAAGCTCTGGAACATAAGACTTGAAACCATAATGTTAAAATATATTGTAACTGGCAAAATATCTATATTGTATATATATTTCCATAAATATACTGAACAAAATAAGCAACACTTGAAGATTAAACAACATGCTGCTCAACAACAGTTGGATCAAAGAGGAAATCAAGAAATAAATAAACAGATTCCTTGAGATGAATGATAATGAAAGAGATAAATTGTCAAAATTTGTTGGACACAGCAAAAGCAGTAATGAGAGGGAAACTCATAGCAATACAGGTCTACATTAGGAAAGAGCAAAATGACAAAATCAACAGCTGAAAGGGACATATTAAGGACCTGGCAAAATAGCAGCAAAGAAACACAAACACAGGCAAAGAAAAGAAAAAACAGAGAGAAATAAACAACATGGACACAAAGAAAACAGCACAAAAAAAAAATCAATGGGACCAAAAGCTGGTTCTTCAAAAGAATAAAAGAGATAGACAAACCACTGGCAAGACTCGCCAAAAGAAAGGGTGGAGGGGACACCCAAAGGGAAGAGATTACAACAGAACCTCAGAAGTCAAGGAAATCAAAAGGGATTATTATAAACAATTGTGCTCAGTTAAGTTAGAGAACTCAGAAGAAATCGGTAGGTTTCTGAAACAATATCATTTTCCAAGACTTAATAAGGAGGGTGTAGAAAGACTGAACAGGCTAATCTCATCTAAGGAAATTGCAACAGCAATTAAGAAACTCTCCAAGAACAGAAGTCCAGGACTGGTTTTTACACGTGAATTCTATCAAACATTCTGAGAATTATTACCATTGATCTCAAGCTCTTTCAAAACATTGGAAAAACAGGAATTCTCCCTAACGTTTTTTATGAGGCTAATATCACACTTATTCCAAGAGCTGATAAAGACACCATCAAGAAAGAAAACCACAGACCAATCTTACTAATGAACATAGATGCAAAAATCCTCAGCAAAGAGTGAAATAAGTCAGAGGGAAAGAAATAGACATGGAATAGGCTCACTCATTTACGGGTTTTAAGAAAAATAAAAGGCATTCTTGCAATAATTTTCAGAAACAAAAGACAGGAGGGCTGGAAGTTCCAGCTCACTACATGAAGCTCACCACAAAGAGTGATGAGTGCAGGTAGAGAAATAACTATATTGAGAACTGTCATAACAATGTGAATGAATGAGGGAAGTAGAAAACCTGTCTAGAGTACAGGCCAGGGTGGGGTGGGGAGGAGGGAGATTTGAGACATTGGTGATGGTAATGTTGCACTGGTGAAGGGGGTGGGGGTGTTCTTTACATGACTAAAACCTAACCACAATATGTTTGTAGTCAAGGTGTTTAAATAAATATATTAATAAAAAATTGAAAAATAGAATGTCTTTCATTTTTCTTAAAGCCCATAGATGAGTGAGACTATTCTGTGTCTATCTCTCTCCCTCTGGCTTATTTTACTCAGCATAATAGATTCTATGTACATCCATGTATATGAAAATTTCATGACTTCACATCTCCTGGTGGCTGCATAATATTCCATTGTGTATATGTACCACACTTTCTTTAGCCATTCATCTGTTGAAGGGCATCTTGGTTGTTTCCAGAGTCTGGCTATTGTAAATAGTGCTGCAATGAATATAGGTATGAGGAAGGGATTTTTGTATTGTATTTTTGTGTTCCTAGGGTATTTCCCGAGGATTGGTGTAGCTGGGTCGAATGGGAGCTCAATTTCAAATTTTTGGAGGAATCTCCATATCGCTTTCCATAAAGGTTGGACTAGACAGCATTCCCACCAGCAGTGGATAAGAGTTCCTTTCTCCACATTCCCACCAGCACTGCTTGTTCTCGTTCTTTGTGATGTGTGCCAATCTCTGTGGTGTGAGGTGGTACCTCATAGTTGTTTTGATTTGCATCTCCCTGATGATTAGTGATGAGGATCATTTTTCATGTGCCTTTGGCCATTTATATCTCTATTTTGTCAACATGTCTGTCTATTTTTTTCTTCCCAATTTTTAAAAAGAGACACAAGCAAAACCAACAGGTCCCTTTAAGTTCTCAGAGTCATCAAGGGCACAGCAAGGCAGAACCTCCATAGACAGAGGAATCAGCTCTCTGCCTGTTGACCCCCAAAGCCAGTCCTTACTCATTCAGTCTTTCTTGGCTTCTTGGCCTGAGCAGCTCCAGGACGTGGTTTTTTGTTTTGTTTTGTTTTGTTTTGTTTTTTGGTGGTGCCCTTCCTAGTCGTCTGAGGAGAGCTTTAGGGATTTAAAAGGAGACAAAACCAAAGTCAACAGCTCCCTTCAATTTCTCAGAGTCATCAAGGGCACATCAAAGCAGAACCTCCACAGACAGAGGAATCAGCTCTCTGTCTGGCAACCCTCACAGCAGTCCTTGCTCACTTGGTCTTTCTTGGCTTTGCGGCCTGAGAAGCGCCAGGACGCAGTTTTTTTCGGTTCCCTTCCTAGTCCTTTGAGGAGAGCTTCAGGGATCCAGACAACCAGCAACCTTTTGGCTCCCAAATTAAAGGACACCCTCCCAGTTTGCCTTGTCTTGCCTTGGCCCAGAAAGAAGCTACTGCTACCACTTCTGCTGATTCACTCTCTGCAGCCGCTTTTTTCCTACTCCCCTTCACTATGGACTGTTGCTCACTACCAGAATCTGCTCTTGAGAGACCCTCAGCTCAAAGACATTACCTGATCTCTCACTTCTATGAACCATTTCTCAGACTCCAGAAGACCATGTCAAACATTGAAACTGTGCTTTGGAGTTTACACCCGCCCCAGACTATTTCAAAAGATGGATTTCCTTAATAAATGCAATTTTAGAGTACATTTCTTTATATAGAGGTTGCTTTCTATGTCCTTTTTTTGGATCTGCTTAATAGGAATTTCTAGTGGTTGTTTTATTTGGGGTCTGAATTCAAGTTAGAACCAGGTTATAAGATTGTGTAACTTGTTATTTGTACTTCCATATACATCAGTACTATTATGTGGCATTGTTTCTTTTTGCATAGGCACATTAAAATGGGGAAATCTTATATATATAGAAATAAGTTATTTTCTAATAGGGATAGAAATTCATACATTTTATAGTGCAGGGTTGTCTATCACCCTGAATATTTCTCATAATGACTTGGGCCTCAGTTGATTGAATATCAACCTTCCAATCCCAAACCTTGAATCCTATCCTTGTAACTGGAATGATTTCCTGCACCAGGAATCAAACTTCCACTGGGGGAGGCCCTAATTCAATCCTGGAACTGACTTACTCCAGGGTGTGCTCATATGGCAACCTGACAACTAGAAAACAGCAATAACTTGCTTTCAGGGAAGGTTTTACTGCCTCTCCACCTAATGGTGAGATGAAACCAGAAGATGATACGTGATAACCTGGCTTTGACTTAGGATCTCTGCAAAAATCGAGATCTTTAATTACAGAAGCCTGATTATGATAACCATGATTGAGGAAAACATTTTCTGAGACCATGAAGAAAGACCATGAGGTTAGACAATTAGTATTCCCGGAGCTTGTATTAGGTATTATGATAGGATGCTTAAGGATTAGGAACACCCTGTATTTTAGACCAATTTTTAGTCTAATTTTTAGGTAATTTATGTTATGAAAAAACAACTGCCACCCCCTTTTATAAAAATTTATTTTTATCTGCTAGACAGTGGCTCAAGCCTTTTTCATAGAACTTTGGAACATGCATACTTTGTTTTGCCTCATATTTATATAAAATTGAAAGAATAAAAAAAAAAGAGGATGGGGACCAGGGGCCAACTGGTCTCAGGTACATTGGTGGAGATTTAAAAAAGACAGCACTAAAGACCCTAGCCATAGTCAAAGAATCCAGAGACCCAAACTTTAGCAATCTAAAATTAAAATAGGCCTGTTACATTGGTAGGCCAGAGGTCTAAGGGTGGTGGTATAGGGTTGGGAAGAGTGACAGAGGGAGGTCATCACTGGTGGTGAGAATGGCCCTAATTCACTGTAACTATATGCCTGAAATCCAACACTTTGTAAATCTCAATGGTTTCAATAAAGCTAAAAAAGTAAATTAAATAAAATATCTAGCTTTGAAAAAATAGTTTAAGATTATTTTTCTTTATGAGGTGTAGAACAAGAATCAGGAGTGATCACTAAGCAAAACAAAACAAACAGCAAGAGAGCAAGGGATAATGATTTATGTGTTTTGAATATTCTGAGAAACTAATGATTAGAAGGGAAATTCATGCATTTTGTAGGTGAAAGACCCAATCATTCATGGTGCAAAATTATATTTTAAAGTATTTTTAAGTATAAAAATATATTTCTTTTTTATTATGCATAAACTGTATCATAATTATCTTTATTGATAATTTGATTTCTGCTTGCAAATATTATCTCCAAGATATAGCAACTTTTTACTTTTAAAATGATCTTTGGAACTGGAGAGATAGCACAGTATCAGGGTGTTTGCCTTGCACAGCCGATTCAGGATGCCTGGTGGTTCAAATCCCGGCATTCCATTTGGTCCCCCATGCCTGCCAAGAGCGATTTCTGAGCACAAAGCCAGGAGAAACTCCTGGGCACTGCCGGATGTGACTCAAACCCCCAATTCACCCAAAATGATCTTTGATAGGATTAGAAAGATAGCTCAGCAGTCAAGGTATTTGCATGCACGCAGCTAATCATGGTTCAAATCCCTGCACCACATATGGTCCTCCAAGCACCAAGGTGTAAGCCTTGAGCACAGATCTAATAGTAATCCTTGAGTGATCCCCCCAAAGGAAAAATTATTTTGGATAATCCTAGTTTTAATATTTAAAAAAAGTATTTCAGCATTTACTTTCTTATATGTGATAACTATAAACTATTGTGCTATTTCAAAGTAATAAAATTGCTACAAATCTGAGTCTAGTGTTTTAGAAGATTTAAACATTTAAATTAAAATTCTGCAGATAAGACATTAATTTAA
>PVKC010052920.1:0-10198 GCA_004027635.1 Crocidura indochinensis
TACTGCCAGTGATTGTGTGTGTGTGTGTGTGTGTGTGTGTGTGTGTGTGTGTGTGAGAAGAGAGATTCATCAGTTTCATTCTTTCCCAGTGGATTCTGCAGTTACCTCCACACCATTTGTTAGAAAGACGAGTCTTTGCCCCTGGCCCGGTGTGGATGCTCTTGTCGAGAATCAATTAATCATAAATATAAGGTCTTATTACTGAGCCTCAGTTCTATGCTTTTGATGTACTTATGAGCAACTTGGTAGCAGCACTTCACTGACTGAGGTACCGTGGCTTTAGAGAAAGAGTGGAACCTGGGATGTTGGGCCTCTACCACTGGGCATGTCCTTTTCAAGCCTGTTGTTGCTCTATCTGGGTTGTGTGAGTCTCTCTGTGAGATTTAGCAGCTGCTTTTTCCTTTCAGGGGAGACAAAGCACCTGGACCATAGACCCGGTTCAAACTGAATGGCAGGAGCAGTCAGAGGAAGGCACTGCCATCCAGCCTAAGAGTGTGGAATGAGGGGGCTGGGCAGTGGCGCTGGAGGTAAGGTGCCTGCCTTGCCTGCACTAGCCTAGGACGGACCGCGGTTCGACCCCCCGATTTCCCATATGGTCCCCCAAGCCAGGAGCAACTTCTGAGCGCATAGCCAGGAGTATCCTTTGAGCGTCACTGGGTGTGGCCCAAAAACCAAAAAAAAAAAAAAAAAAAAAAAAAGAGTGTGGAATAACTGGTTGTTATTGTGGGCCTTTGCCAAATTTCCTTCCTCGTTTTGTCGTTTCTCTTGTACAGATTTTGCATTTCTCTTAAGCTTATTCCTAAGCACTTAATGCTTCCTGATACCACTGCAATGAGACCATTTTCTTCATTTCATTTCAGATTGCTTCTTGTTAATGCAAAGAAATGAAGCTTGTTTGTTTGTTTGTTTCTGCAGATCTTGTGGCAAGCCCCTTGGTGAGCCCACTTAGTAGTTCTGTTGTGTGTGTCTGTGTGTGTATGAATATGTATGTGCATTTGTCTGAATGTGTGTGCGTGTGCTCAAGTATACACCTCAATTCTAAGTAGGGGCCCAGCTTAATAGTAGGACCGGAGTGATAGCACAGCAGGGAGGACACTTGCCTTGCATATGGTTGACTCTGGTTTGATACTCAGCATTCCATATGGTTGCCTGAGTATGAATTGATGGGTTGTGTGTTCCAGAGAGGGAGAGGGATCCCCATGCCTAGTCCAGGTAGGACAAGAGATGAAGGTCCAGCAGCAATTCTGGAGCAGGAAATAATCCAGACACAGTTGGAAGGAATAGCAGGCCAGAAACTCACACCGCAAGCTGATCACCCACAAGCCAGTTGCTCCACCATGTGGAACGATGAGCCAAGATGGCAGCTTCCCCTCCAGGTCTTCAAAACAGCTTTCACTAGGAAAACTAAAGCTCACCTCCAAATTGAGGGGAAAAAGGCAGATGAGGAGGCAATGGGGAAACATCTTTTTAACATATAAAACTAAAGGAACTAGGGGCCAGAGCTGCCTTGCACACGCTAGCCTAGGATGGACAACAGTTCGATCCCCCAACATCCCCTATGGTTTCCCAAGCCAAGAGCGATTAGCAAGGAGTAATCCTGAGCATCACTGGTGTGGCCCAAAAACCCAAAAAAGAAAAATAACAACAACACATGAACCCCCTCCCCAAAACTAAAGGAACCAATCGAGAGACATCAAATTAGAAGGCAATATGAGGACCAATCCAACGGCCTCTACCAACACCTAAGCACCACAGGGAGTGACTCCAGAGTGCATAGGCAGAGTAACTCCTAAGCATTGTTGACAGGTATGGCCCAAAAACAAACAAAGAAGAAAGGAATCAGGTAGTTCCTCTGACATTTGTGTTTCTGCAGTTAGACTGGCAGACACAAGTTCTAGAAAATGAAAATCAAGTTGGAAATAGTGTTAATCGCAGTATCTAAGTGTTGCCTATTGTTTCCTTGGAGATTAATGAGGGGGGTTATTGTAGCTCACTGTAATTAGGTTATAGTATATGTAAGCCCTCACAAGCGCTGGGGTTCACCCTCTGTGCAGCTTTGAGGACTAACTTCTCTTTTTCTTTTTCCTTTTTTTTGGATGGGGGCACACCCATAGTTGGCCACATGCAAGGCAAATGCCTTACTGCTGTGCTATTGTTCCTGCCTCTAACTTCCCTTTTTTTCTGATGTTGACTTGGCAAAGTGCTTCCCATTACAGTCAGTTTTCAATTCGATTTTCAGGTCCTTAGTCAAGGGCTCTGTGGGCTCTTTCATACCCACTGGTCCTCAAGAAACTGTGGTAGACTCATTGTTTATCCAGCTTCGTGTCCAGTAACGCTGGGCTCCAGAGGGGTTTTGCCAATAATGCCCAGCCTGGTCCAGGGGACAATCTATGTGTCAGACTCTCTGGTCTTATCCCATTGTGGCATCTCCTTGGGGGGGAGGAGGTGATGACCTCAATGACCTCAGGGCTCTGCCTGACAGCATACTTGGCTGTGCGCAGGGGTTACTTCTGACTTTATGCTCAGGAATCACTCCTAGTGGACTTGGAACCCTCTGGGATGTTGGGGATTGAGCCCAGGTCAGTCATGTGCAAGGTGACTGTTGCACATGACATTAGCTTTGCGCCTTATTATTAATTATTTTGTTTTTGTTTTTAAACTTTATTTATTGATTGATTAGTTTTTGGGTCACACCCAGCGGTGCTCACAGGTCACTACTGGCTCTGCACTCAGAAATCACCCCTGGCAGACTGGGGGACCATATAGGATGCCAGGAATCAAACTGACCTCCTGGGTCAGCCGCATACACAGCAAATGCCTACCACTGTGCTATCTCTCCAGCCCCCTATTAATTTTTTTTTTGGACATGGCTGTGAGCATCTCTTTTTTGGTTTACTCTGATCATCCATGAGTGCTCAGTTTAAATACCTTCCCTTGTATGCGTCGCCCAGGATCTGCCTGCCCATAGTACTCCCTGGTTGATGCTCGGAGGTCACTCTGGCTCTGTGCTCAGGACTCATTCCTGTGTGCTCATTTTCTGGCAGCCCATGATCTCATCTTTCATGTGGCTCCTGGGAGGTCTTGTCCTGCCTTCCTTAGACCAAGATTCCGGATCCCTTCACCCAGGATCTCCCTGGCCGGCTGCTCTCCTTGCAGACTATTCCTTGCCCATCCTCCTACCTGCCCACTCCATAGTGAAGAAATGATATTCTATGGGTTGTTTATCTCCTTTGAGATAGTGAATGGAACTCTGCTGATAATTAGGACATTTCACCTGCTGATGGGAAATTAGCACCTGCTAGAGGGAGATAATAGCCCAATTCAGCATCTATGAAATACAGAATTTTCTGCTAATTCCTGCCTTGAAATTTGTAAATCATCGGTGGGATTTGGTGATTGAAATGCAAGAGCTGAGGCCCTGGAGCTTAGGAGATGAGCAGGTGAGAGACCCACAGTGGCAGTCCCTCCGGGACCTGGGTAGGGCAGGTGCAGAGCACCCCTGAGCAGAGTGCTCCCAGCAGTGAGATAATTTAGGGGGCCAGCCACAGCATCATGTGCAAGGCAAGCACTCTCTGTGCTGTACCATTGCTCCGGTCCTGTGCCTTATTATTCTTAACTTTTGGATATGGCTGCAACATCTCTTTTCTGGCTTACTCTAATAATCTGTCAGTGCTCAGTTTATATATTTCCCTTTGCACAAGTTGCCGAGGACCTGCCTCTCCACAGCAATCCCTGGCCAGTGCTCAGGGGTCACTCCTAGCTCTGTGCTTAAGGGCCACTCAGTAATAAGTGCTATGGACATTGGGATGTTGTGGGCATTGGGGGTGCTGTGGGCATCAGATTGAACTCAGGATATGGCCCTGCCAGCCATTCCACCATGATAAGTATACTAACCTGTGCTGCTTCAACACTGGGCAAAAAACCATGCAAGGGGTCTACCCAACCTCACAGCCCAGCCAGGTTCCATCTGTGACTCAGGCAGATTTGTAAGCTTGTGTAGGGGCCCCAAACCCAGGTGGGTTCGATGAGGGAGGGGCCTCTGCACAGTTGGCTATGGGTCCTAGTGTCTAGCTTCAGCATAGCCTCATCCAGGGACTCAGCCGAGCTTCTGGACCTGGTCTAGGATTGGAGTGTCCAACAGGTGCCATGATTCTGAGAGGTCTCGGGGCACCAGAGCCCCCATGATGGAGGCCAAAGGATTCTCCTTTCCTGCCCAGTTACTGGGTGCACTTGAAGATGCTCCTGCAATAAAGAGGTGGAGGTGGGAGGTAGCAGACACCAAGACTATTCCTGGCACCCTTGAAGGGCACTTTCTCGCAGCCCAGTGCTTGATCTCTCCTTGCTTGCTGACCTGCCCTCTGGGTGACAGACACTAAGGGCCCCCTGCTTTGTAACTCAACCTTCCCCAGGCTATTCCCAGAGACCGCCACAAACCCTATCTCCTTTCCGACTTATTTCTCCCCAAATCATTGCCAGCCTGCAATTTCTCCTCAGTGTCCAGCGAACTCAGGGGTCACTTCTGACTCCCGGGCACCTCTTAGTCTGTGAGAGTTTTTTTGAGGGAGGAAAAAAATAATGCTTTTCCATGGCCTGATGGCAAGTTTGCATGATTTAGAAGATCAAGTTTGTATGATTTTTCTAAATCATTAAAGGAGATGTAAAAACATATTTTACACACAATCTTTTATCTTGCACTTATTTTTATATTTCTCTATAACAATTTACGGCGACGCATAGATCAGCATTACACCCGACATTTATGGCCCCATTAAAATTCAATGCCACCATAAATTTGGGCCAGTTAAAGTGGTGACATTCCCAACAGCCTCCACAAGGACATATTTTATCTTTAAAGTGAAACTTGGAGAAGAAACTTTTCTAACAGGAAATAATAAAAAAAAAAAAAAAAAAAAAGAAGAAGAACCATCTCCCTGGGTGGGTAGGAAAGGGCTAAGAGATTTCCCTGTCCGCCTAACCCCTAAGTGCCCGCAGCCTGCTGCCAACTACCCACAGCGCTCAATCCTCTGCCCATTGCCTACTGCCTGCTGCTTGGTGGAAGCAGATGCCCATTAGATTTCGCTTGTGGTTGTCAGCAGGAAGATTTGCAGGACTCTGGGCTGTGAGCTGACTGTGCTGATGTCCTTTCCTCAACGACCCCTCTTGGGTTTGGGGACCCTCCACAAACTCATGGGGAGCAGTGTTGGGCTGTCCTGTCCCTCATATTGCTCTACTGCCCACTTCTGTACCCGAACCCAAACTCTGATCCAAGTCCCTTACCCAATCAGGCAGCACTGGGGCAGTGTGTGTGTGTGTGTGTGTGTGTGTGTGTGTGTGTGTGTGTGTGTGTGTGTCTGTCTGTCTGTCTGTCTGTGACTGTCCAGAAAGTCAGGCCAGTCCCATACGATGGCTCAAACTCAACCAGGCTGGGCTGCAATGAAGGGCCCAAGCTCGGGGAGGTTGAGGCGCTGGGCACCGGCCCTACATGTGCCCACTGCGTGGGAGGCTCCGAGAGCCTGTTCAGCCCAGCCAGGAACGCAGTCGCTAATTAACGCTTCTCTGAACCCGGCTGTCTGTGGCTTTTTAACAAGTGATGCTATTAATCCTGCATGTTCTCAATTTTTCATTTGTTTGTGGGGGGTGGACAAAGCGTGGAAGGCGATATCGTGGTATTTATCCTTGGAATAATGTTGCCATAGTTACCCCCCGATTTTATTATAACAGCGGAGCAGTAATTGAAGCTGGGAGACCCGAGGTGCTGTGTGCGGTGAGCGGCTCCCTGGATGGGCCCAGAAAGCATCTTAGATTGGGGAGGAAGAAGGGTACTTGGCCCTGGCAATTAACCCCCCAGCACTGTGGGGGGGGCAGGAGGGAGCTGGAGAGGCGCTGGAGGTGGGGTGCAGACCAGGCCACATGCAGGAAGTTGCTTTGTTTTCCCTGCATTGTTTTCCAGGGACAGTCTCAGAATGCGAGAATGGGGTGTCTCCATGGAAACTGGAAATGTATAAAATTAAGAGCCGAGTGGAAGGCTTCTGGGAACGCCATGAGCTCTAATAGAGAAATGATGTGTTGTGAAAAAGAGGTGCCGGCTGTTTGGGGGACAGGGCGTGAGACATTTGACACCCTAATAGGACACAGCAGGGGTGGGGAGGGGGCGAGGTACATGTGCCCAATAGCTGGTGGTCCACCAGGTGGGGGACACCATCCCTGATGGGCAACTCTGACCTTACTTCATTTGGGGTCTTTCTGGGAAAGGGGAACTCGGGCTACACCTCTGGACCAGGTAACACTCAGCCTCTACCTGTCCTGTCTCTTGACCTGAAGCAGGATTTTCATCTTTCTTCCTCCATGTCTGGGGACCCACTGGTGTCTCTTCATATGGTGAGAACTTTCCTGGTGTCCCTCTAAGTCTGGGAACCCATCAGGATCCCTCCATGTGCTGAGGGCTTTTGGGGGCCCATCCATGCTTTGGGGATGCTCTTGGGGTTCCTCTTCCACTTTAGGGGATGCTCCTGGCTGCATCCCCATCTGCTGCTACTCTTTTCAGGACCTTGGGCTCAAGTGTCGAAGATTTGGACCTGGGTCCCAGGCACAGAGCAGTGGGGGGGGGGGCACACACATGCATGAGGCACCCTGCATACCCCCTCATCCTGGCCCGGTGCCTGTCTGCTCCAAGGTACCCCTCCTGTGAACCTCCCTTGCGAACCTCCTCTTGGAGGAGACCCAACCTGATGACCCCAACCTTCTTCTCCTTCCATCTTTGCCCTGGGCAGTGACAGAAATCCTTTCAGGGACCCCTCAGACCTGTACCTCTCTCTGCTCTGTACTTTCTCAGATTCAAGTATTTACATCACTGGGCTGGAGACAGAACAGGACATCAGGCACCTGCTTGAAAGGGGTCCACTTCAGTTTGATCCTCAGAAACCAGGGAGGATCTAATATTGCTAGGAATGAGTATGGCTCTGAGCACAGAGCCAGGAATAACCCCTGAGCCCTTCTAGGCATGAACTAAACCCGCCAGCCCCCCAAAATAATTCAATAACCTGGATTGGATTTTGTTTACAAGCCAGATATTTGAATCACTTTCTCGAGAAATGATTGATGTTCTTCGGGTATTTCCCAAGGAGCCTGTGCCTGAAGCTCTTGTGTGAGAATGATGAAGGAACCGAGGTAGAAGCGATACTGGGAAGTCGTGTGGCAGCTGTGTGCATGGCCGCACCCCACACTCATGACACCCACAGCAACTGCACCTCAAGGTGGCAGGCACCCTCTGAAATCTGGCCCCTCCTGATGGACTCACCCTCACCCCATCAAGGGATGTTTAAGTCCCACCTAAGAGGCAGTGATGGGCACCCTGGTCGAGTCTTCTGTCTTCTGCTCACCCTTCCTCTAGCAGGTGGTGGACCTGGGGTGGCCTCTCCCCAAGAGCAGGCAGGGAGCACAGCCCCCAACCTGGCCCCCTGGGAAGGGAAGGAGCCCCACTTCCTTGCAGAGCCAACGGCACACGCGGTCAGGCAGATCACAAGCCTCTATGATTATTAATTTCTCTGCATCCCTCCTCTTCATCCCGGACTTAATTAAGACATATCGACAAAGCTCTGGATAAGCAATTTAGCAGGAGGAATCCATGCGGGCGGAGCACGTGGGAGCATGCAGAAGCTG
The DNA here is from genome assembly GCA_004027635.1 of Crocidura indochinensis. NCBI lineage: Eukaryota > Metazoa > Chordata > Mammalia > Eulipotyphla > Soricidae > Crocidura > Crocidura indochinensis. The sequence goes on from PVKC010052920.1 coordinate 7,660, forward strand.
GGGAGCAACAAAGGATTAGGAAGCGGATTGATGAGAAATCATACTTTCTCCTGTAGTTTTGGTGAGAAAGAAAGGGAGGGTGGGAAGGAAAGATAGGAGAGGGAGGAGGGGAGAATAAAACCTAAGGCAAGTGGGTGGGAGGGAGGATGGGAGGCAGAGAGGACCAGGGGTCAGGATCAGAGTTTGGGGTGCATTGGGTTGGTGGAAAGACCCTTCACTTGTTTCACACGTCTTAGAAGCTTATCTGTGCCCTGCTCCCCATTTACTTGGAGAAATGAGTGCTCAGGAATAATGAAGGCCGCACACGCCAACTTTGCTTCCAAGACGTTGCTTATCATCAAGGGAATCCTAGGAGCAGAAAAAAAAAAGGCAAATAAACCACAGTCAAGCCCCCCTCCCTTTTACCCAGAGCCATAAAGGCAGCGGCCAGAGAGATAGCACAGCGGCAGGGCGTTTGCCTTGTACCCAGTCAACACCCAACGGATCCTGGTTTGATTCCTGGCATCCCATTTTGTCCCTTGTGCCTGTTAGGAATGGTTTCTGAGTACAGAGCCTGCTGGGTGTGATCCCAAAAAACTAAAACCCAAACCAAAACAAAACCAAAGACCAGAAAAGCAGCTTTTTTTTTTTTCCTGTTTATCTTTTGTCCGCACCTGGTTGTGCTCAGAGGTCACTCTTAGTTCTGTGTTCAGAAATAGCTCCTGGCAGGCTCAGGGGATTAAAAGGGATGCCGGGGATCGAACCCGGGTCTTTCCCAGGTCAGCAGCATGCAAGGCAAATGCCCTACCGATGTTGTATCTCTCCAGCCTCCAGAAAGGCAGCTTGGACCAGCACATCTGGAGTAACCCCTTGTGCTGTGCTGCTCTGTGCTGTTGAGTGACTGGTAGGAGATTTCTGATTCCTGGAGGGAAGCCTAATGCCCTCCAACTCCTTGTCATGGTGGGGCCGTGGCTGTTGAGAAATATGTTTCCATAAAAAAAAAAAATTACAATGGAGAAGTGGGAATTCCTCAATGGGCTGCACCAACTCATTCCCAGGGCTGCTGAGCATGTGCTCACTGCTCATATTAATTTTATTTTTAAAATGCCCTCATGTTCAAATAGAGGGCAGATGGTTGGAAGCTGGATAAGAATTTGGGAACACGCCAGCCGGTGGAGGGGGGAAGAAGACGGTGGGGGTGTTGCTGGGGGAAAAGGCGCATCTTTTTGGCCCTCACTTGCTTGTCATTTTTTTTAAGCCTTTTTGTTTTTTGAGGGCAGAGCAGGCTCTGGGGCCTGGGGGCTGGACCATGTTTCTTGGAGGGGGAAACATGTAGTTCCCCCTGTGTCTTGGCTCCAAATTGTCACGTGGGGGGCGAGATAGAGTGATTCACTCTTGGCTCCAGTTGAAGGTACTCCACGTACAATCAGGAATTGCTGGAGGACACCGAGAGCCAGGTTTGGGGGCGGATAGAAAAGGGGTGCGCCTCCCGTCTCTGATCCCCAGCTTTTCACTGAGTAAATCGAGGTGGTGGAACAGAACTGCTTTTCATTTTATTTTTAAAAACCGCTGCCGAGGCAGTCCGTGGCTGTGGAAGTTGGCAACCGGTGGAGCTTGTGCGCCCAGGGAATATTTTTAAAATTTGAGGTTTCATGGGTGACCTAGCATTTCCTCTCCCCATGCTCAGTGACGTCCTGATCCCATGCAGGCCATTCCAGCTGCACTTTGCTGTCTAGATTTCACAAGGCCCCTCCAGGTTTCTGCTTCTCTGGCTTTGCACTAAGGGCTGCCCCTCACTTCCTGCTCATCACTTTCTGCCCCAGAAGGCGCTTCCTGCCCCCAGAACCCTGTCTCCTATGCTCCCTTCCTTTGCAGTCCCTGCACCTTTCTTCTTGCAGCACTCATGGGTGCTCTACTCATGGGTGCTCTGAGCTGTCGAACAACAAATAAGAGTTGGGACGCGCATCAGTCATTGGAAAGAGGATAGTCAGTTTTGCGGGGGGCGGGGGGTCACGGGATTTCACAGAGGTGAGGCTGGGCCAGCCGTGGAGAAGGACACCAGTATAGAAAGGACTGGAAATTGGGGTTTGTATTTCTATATCTCCAGTGCATGGGAAACAGGGTTCTGCTGTCCTATCCAGAAACATGAGAGCTTTACATGAAGGTCACAGACTTAGCAGTGTCCTGCAGAAGAACATCAGTAAAACCCCGGGGGGATGGGGGTGTCTGGGTTCCCTCTTTTTGCTTTTTTGGTGGTTTCTTGACCTTGATCTGCTCCCAGGTTCATCCTGGCTCCCGCTTCTGCCTCCCCAGAAAAGCTCTTCATCACCTGGCCCAGCCTTCAGGGCAAAGAGCCCTTCAGGAGCCCCCATGAATCTTAATAAAAAATGGAAATAGCTTTCCCCCTTCATTTTAATTAACATTATGTCTACATTTCTGGGATAATGGATAATTAAGTGAGTTCCCTTGGCATTACAATGTTCTTGGAAATAATTTATGGTTTCGTTCCACTCCATGAAGGCTGTTTGGGCTGATGCTGAAGTTCCATCATAAATATTTC
>PVKC010052921.1:0-10204 GCA_004027635.1 Crocidura indochinensis
AAAAAAAAAAAAAAAAAAAAAAAAAAAAAAAAAAAAAAGAAAAGAAAAGAAAAGACACATAAAAAATGCTCCACATTACTAATCATCAGGGAGATGCAAATCAAAACAACTATGAGGTACCATCTCACGCCACAGAGATTGGCACACATCACAAAGAACGAGAACAAGCAGTGCTGGTGGGGATGTAGAGAGAAAGGAACTCTTATTCACTACTTGTGGGAATTCCATCTAGTGCAACCTTTATGGAAAGCAATATAAAGATTCCTCCAAACACTGAAAATTGAACTCCCGTATGATCCAGTTATACCACTCGTAGGGATATACCCTAGGAACACAAAAGTATAATATAAAAATTTGGGGCCCGGGAGATAGCATGGAGGTAAGGCGTTTGCCTTTCATGCAAAAGGTCATCGGTTCGAATCCCGGTGCCCCTGTGCCTGCCAGGAGCAATTTCTGAGCATGGAGCCAGGAGTAACCCCTGAGCACTGCCAGGAGTGACCCAAAAAACAAAAAAAAAAATTTCTTCCTCACACCTATAATCATTGCAATGCTATTTACAATAGCCAGACTCTGGAGACAACCAAGATGCCCTTCAACAAATAAATGGCTAAAGAAATTGTGGTACATATACACAATGGCATATTTTGCAACTGTCAGGAGAGATGAAGTCATGAAATGTTCCTATACATGAATGTACATGGAACCTACTATGCTGAGTGAAATAAATCAGAAGGCGAGAGACACAGAATAGACTCACTCATCTATGTATTTTTTTTGGGGGGGGTCACACCCAGCAGTGCTCAGGGGTTACTCCTGGCTCCATAATCAGAAATTGCTCCTGGCAGGCACGGGAGACCATATGGGGCACCGGGATTCAAACCGATGACCTTTTGCATGAAAGGCAAACGCCTTACCTCCATGCTATCTCCCGGGCCCCTTCATTTATGTATTTTAAGAAAAATTTCTGAAATTTTTGCAATAATTCTCAGAGATAAAAGAGGAGGACTGGAAGGCTTAGCTCACGACATGAAGCTCATCATAAAGAGTGATGAGTGTAGTTAGAAAAATAATTACATTGGGCCCGGAGAGATAGCACAGTTTGCCTTGCAAGCAGCAGATCCAGGACCAAAGGTGGTTGGTTCGAATCCTGGTGTCCCATATGGTCCCCTGTGGCTGCCACGAGCTATTTCTGAGCAGACAGCCAGGAGTAACCCCTGAGCACTGCTGGGTGTGGTCCAAAAACAAAAACAAAAAAAAAAAAAAGAAAAAAAAAGAAAAATAACTACATTGAGAACTATCATAACAATGTGAATAAATGGGGGAAGCAGAGAGTCTGTCTTTTTTTTTTCGGGCCACACCCATTTGATGCTCAGGGGTTACTCCTGGCTAAGTTCTCAGAAATTGCTCCTGGTTTGGGGGGACCATATGGGACGCTGGGGGATCGAACCGTGACCCTTCCTTGGCTAACGCTTACAAGACAGAAACCTTACCTCTAGTGCCACCTTGCCAGCCCCAGAAAGTCTGTCTTGAGTACAGGCAGAGGGGGTGGGGAGGAGGGAGATTTGGGACATTGATGATGAGAATGTTGCACTGGTGAAGGGAGGTGTTCTTTACATGACTGAAACCCAACTACAGTTATATTTGCAATCAAGGTGTTTAAATAAAGATATTAATACAAATACAAAGCAAAAAATTAATAATGAAATCAACAACTAATCATTTTCATTGGAATCACTGTAACAGCAACATCTTGGTGAGGCTTATCAGACTTTGGTCCACGACACTTCCATCTCCATAGTAGTCATTGACTTGAAATATGCAAGTTTCCTGTCTGTACTCACCTATTTTATTGTTACTGTCTGTCATTTCCAGTAGCCCATCCTATCCCAATTTCAGAATGTCAGTTTGAATTCCTGGTCCCCAATTCAAAACAAAAAACAAACAAAAAAAAAAAGCAAAATGATTGTCTATCGCCCCTTGAAATTCTTAGTTAAACTCAGCACTGTGCTATGGAGTTAATGAGAGCAAGTTCCTGCCACAAAGAGCATAGAGCTGGGAAGGCAAGACAAATTGAGAGCCAGGTATGTCTATACATTGTGAAAGGTATCCCAAGAGGTCCACATAAGGTGGCTCAGGAAAGACCAAAGGTGACCCTAACCAGACATATCGAGAAAGAAAAGGACATCTTTACATGAAAAATAATTGTTTAACTCTAATGAGTGAGAATAACACTTATAAAGGCACACAGATAAAAGAAATAAGATTCATTTGGGCAATAGCATTTTGGTGTGGCTATAAGCAAACAAGGCAAGGCAAGAGGTAAGAATGAGGCAGAAAGAAGGAGCCCAAATAAATACCTTATGAGCCTTCAAAATAAAAAATAAAGATTCTGGGGCCCGGGAGATAGCATGGAGGTAAGGTTTTTGCCTTTCATGCAAAAGGTCATCGGTTCGAATCCCGGTGCCCCATATGGTTCCCCGTACCTGCCAGGAGCAATTTCTGAGCATGGAGCCAGGAGTAACCCCTGAGCGCTGCTGGGTGTGACCCAAAAAAACCAAAAAAAAAGAAAATAAAGATTCTAGTTCTTTTGGGATCTTTGGCCATGAAGAAGGAAATTTAGTAGGCATCTATTTGCTAGGCAATTTGATAAAGGAAATATACTGAAACCTCGTAAGCAGCCTTGTCTATTTTAGTATTGGATGACAGCTCCCAGGGGTGTCCATGTAAGCCACTTTTCTACTGAGTAAGAAGGCTGATAGTTCTTTAAAGCATTGTCAAGCTCACCAGCTTTTTTTATCCTCTTTCTTTCCTTCAGTTGGTAAGGCTTGTGATCGTGAGATAAAGGAATGGCGTTCCCATCCTTGTCACACAGGACTCCTCGAGAATCGCCCACGTTGGCCACCGTGAGGTCTTTATCCGATAGAAGAGCAATCAAACATGTTGTACCTGAAAAATAGGCAATGGAGATCAGCAAGGCATAGAGGTTCAACTCTCAGGATTACAGAATTCTTCAGTCATTAAAATTGCTCCTGCTGGGAGAGAATTTGACTCTAGTCACATGAGGCTGGCTGCCTACTTCAACAGCACAGATCAATTCTGACAGTCAATTTTCAATCAGGTTAGGTTGCCGCTGAAGTTAGGTAGGAGAATATTTTCATTCTCCCAAGTCAGTTTTTTTTTTCCTGTTACTCTTAACACTACATTTAAAAGGGACTAGGGAAGATAAAAAACAGTTTGAAATTTCAGACCAATGATACAAATTTTCAGTTTCTCACAGGTACCTTGTAGTAACATTACAGTTGAACATCACAGAAGATGGGTGGACACCTCAGCTGAAGAGTCTGGTAGAGCCAGTATGACTAAGGAAGCCATAGGTAGCTATGATGACAATAAAGACTTATGGTCAGAATCAGAACAGTTCAAAGGTGGGTGTGTGGATAAGACTGTGAGGTAGAAGAAGCAGAAAAGTCTGCAGTGATGTCAGAAATTAGGCCCCGATAATGGGACCACTGAAGGTAAGGTCAGGGTATGAAAGGAAGTAAAAGTTAAGGCTGGCCTACCAGGACCCCACTCCCCTCATTGTTGGTTATATACAATAAAATCTCCCCAGATTTTTTTAGAATTAAAATGTGTTAAAGAAGTAGAGCTGAACAGTCTGATCTCATTGAAATTGCCTTTATTACGGGCTTGGTGCCCTCTCTGACTGGTTTCTCTTCTTTCTCTTCCTTCCTTTGTGGCAGTATTATGCAGCAGGCAAGTGCACAATCCAATCAACTGCTTTAAATTTATAAAGCCTTTACTACTTAAAATTATTCATCAACTGGTCTTTGCTAATATTTTCTTTATTTTTTAATTTTATTTTATTAAAAAATTGTGATCGGGGCCCAAGAGATAGCATGGAGGTAAGGCGTTTGCCTTTCATGCAAAAGGTCACCGGTTCGAATCCCGGTGCCCCATATGGCCCCCCGTGCCTGCCAGGAGCAATTTCTGAGCATGGAGCCAGGAGTAACCCCTGAGCACTGCCGGGTGTGACCCAAACCCCTCCCCCCCAAAATTGTGATCTACAGAGCACTTCATAGTTGAATTTCAGATATACAATGAATCAGGACCCTTCTCACCCCCAGTGGTTAACCTCTCTCCACAATGGACCCAGAGTGCATCCTATACCACCATCATTTGCCTCCTGGCCTGCTAGTGTAACAGGTCCCTTTGAGTTTCTATTGTTAAAGTTTAAGTTCCTTGATTCTATTATTGACTTTATTTATTTCTGTCTTTATTTCCCTGCCAATACATCTGAGACCACTAATTCTTTTTTTTTTTCTTTTTTGGGCCATACCCTGTGACACTCAGGGGTTACTCCTGCTTATGTGCTCAGAAATTGCTCCTGGCTCAGGGGACCATATGGGATGTTGGGGGAATTGAACCGAGGTCTGTCCTAGATGGGCCGCATGCAAGGCAAACACCCTACAGCTCTGCTATCACTCTGACCCCATGGAGCATCTTCTGGTTTCATCTCACCAATAGTAGGTGGCAATGCATAGAACTCTGTCCTGAAAGCAGGTTGTTGTTGTTACCAAGTCAGTAGGGTGTCATTTGAACCCACTCTGGAACAAGTCAATGCTAGGGCAGCATTAGAGCCTTCCATAGTAGAAGTATGATTCCTGGTGTTGGTTAGAAAACTGTGCTGGTTCCATAGATGGGATCCAAAGTTAAGAGGTGAATGTCCAATGTCCAATTTTCTGAAGCCTAAGCCAAGTCACTATGACAAGTGTTCAGGGTGTAAGGCCCACTGCAATATAATCATGTTACTTAAACAAAAAATATATTAAAAACAAACAAACAAATTTATGTGTTCGTTCTTATGTGGAAGGTTTATCTCACTCTTCTGAAACAAACCTCATGGTTTAGAAGTAAACATGTAGATATATATGCACTTATAAGACAATATTGAGGGCCGTGGTAGGGCACTTGAGTTGCATGTTGCTGACCTGGGTTCTGTCTCTAGTACCACATATGGTTCACTAAGCAACACAAGAAATGAATCCTGAGCACAGAGTCAGGAATAAGCCCTGGTCCCCTGGTAGGTGTGACCCAAATAAAAACAAAACAGAATAAGGGGTCGGTGAGGTGGCGCTATAGGTAAAGTGTCTGCCTTGCAAGTGCGTCCCATATGGTCCCCCCCAAGCCAGGAGTAACCCCTGAGCATCAAATGGGTGTGGCCCAAAAAACCCCCCCAAAACAAACAAACAAGCAAACAAAAAACCCCAAAAGCGGACCCGGAGAGATAGCACAGCGGTGTTTGCCTTGCAAGCAGCCGATTCAGGACCAAAGGTGGTTGGTTTGAATCCCGGTGTCCCATATGGTCCCCTGTGCCTGCCAGGAATGACTTCTGAGCATGGAGCCTGGAGTAACCCCTGAGCACCGCCGGGTGTGGCCCAAAAACAAAATACAAAACAAAAACCCCAAAACCAGAATAAGCTAAAAAGAAAAAAAAATATTGACTTCACTGTCATTACAAAAATCACTACAAAATAGTTATGTGGAAATTCCTAGAATAAATGTCAAAGCTATTTTATTTATTTTAGGAGTCTGTTTACTCTTAATCATTGGAGTCTGATCACATAGTTTTTAAAGATAGATCTTAATTCACTGTTTTATTTATTTATTTTTGGTCCTTTTGGTCCACACCCGGTGACACTCAGGGGTTACTCTTGGCTATGCACTCAGAAACTGCTCCTGGCTTGGGGGACCATATGGAATGTTGGGGTATCGAATCACGGTCTTTCCTAGGTTAGCGTGGGCAAGGCAGCTGCCTTACTGCTAGCGTCACCACTTCTTATAAATATTATAAATATTATCTTCTGTATTTCAATAGACAAAGATCCTTAAAGTAAAAGCTCCCTCAACTCAGTCAAAAGTACAAACATTTTTCAGATACTAGATTATGAAAATTTAGTTATAATCATATCTGGCACATACATTATGTATATTATCGTACATTATATATAATATATATTATGCACTTAATTAGGAGCACATAATTAAATCAGAGTCATAGAAAATGTGGGATACAAAGGAGAGGAATGACTAGAGTACTGTTCTGGTGTCCAGATGGGGACACTGAGTGCTCAATGATCCAAAACAAAACTAGGATGCTTTTGTATAAGCAGCTATTACTTGTGCTTAGCTCAGGATTAGGAGCAGATTATCATGGAATATTATCATCTTCATAACCTAGTTGTTGAGAATTCCAGAAAAACATTTTATCTAAGAAAATATGGTCAAAATCGCCAAGTGAGAAAAAACTCCAAGATGAAGTGGGGTGGGGGGCGGGGAAAAAAGTAAAGGGGGGCCAAAGAGATAGCATGGAGGTAAGGCTTTCTGCCTTTCATGCAGAAGGTCATTTGTTCTAATTCCAGAATCCCATATGGTCCCCTGAGCCTGCCAGGAGTGACTTCTGAGCGAATAGCCAGGAGTAACCCCTGAGCGTCACCGGGTGTGGCTCAAAAACCAAAAAAAAAAAAAAAAAAATGATCTTTGGAGGGAAAACACTTATTCTAGCCAGAAGAAAAATAATGGCTACTGATACTTCCCAGAATAGGCTGATACCTCTGTGGTCTTCTCAGAAAAGAGGGGAACAGATTCCCCTTTCTGCATGAATTACAGCAGCCCAACACCATCCCTGGTACCCTCCAATAGAAAGATCCTAGCTGTGCCACTTAATCTTATACTTCCAAGCCACCTAATTTGCTTTAGATGTATTATTCCTGGACCATAATACCTTGTAATGTTAGCCAGTAGTACCACAGGAAATCTGATGGGTAAGTTTCATAGTAATCTATCCACCTCACTGAGACTAACCAGTAGTACAGAAGGCTCAACTAACACCAAATCCAGTAAATCCTTGGACACTGACTTTAGTAATACCATGAAAAGATATGACAGTCATTTAAAATTGACCTGTGTTGATATAATATTTGATAATTTCAGTTGCCTTTATGTAATATTGTAATAAGCAATATGGATTAAATATATTTGTACCTGCATGGAGGCAGGCTATGATGGTAAGGGGTGACTGGGGATACCAGTGAAAGAGTGGCCACACTGATGGTAGGATTGGTGTTTGAACACTTAATATCTGAAATGATTTTATAATGAACAACTTGATAAAACATGATGTTATAATAAAATTTTGAAAATTAAAAATTAAAAAATGTCATTAACAAAAATTCACCTTATTCTATCATAGAACTATTTATAAAATGAATCAAGCCCCATATATATTATTTAATTTGAGCCTAAAGATGTTAAGAATTTAATCCATGGGGCCGGGTGGTGGCACTGGAGGTAAGGTGCCTGCCTTGCCTGCACTAGCCTAGAATGGATGGCGGTTCGATCCCCCGGTTTCCCATATGGTCCCCCAAGCCAGGAGTGACTTCTGAGCGCATAGCCAGGAGTAACCCCTGAGCGTCACCGGGTGTGGCCCAAAAACCAAAAAAAAAAAAATTTAATCCAGGGGCCGGTGAGGTGGTGCTAGAGGTAAGGTGTCTGCCTTGCAAGCGCTAGCCAAGGAAGGACCACCGTTCGATTCCCCGGCGACCCACATGGTCCCCCCAAGCCAGGGGCAATTCCTGAGCACTTAGCCAGGAGTAACCCCTGAGCATCAAATGGGTGTGGCCTGAAAAACCAAAAAAAAAGAATTTAATCCAAAAATAATTTAATCCAGATAAGAATTTAATCACAAATGCTGAAGATATTTTGAATAATGCTACTTAATAATTTCATAGATTAAAAACAACAACTGTTCATCACTTTTTTCCTCCAGTGTCTAAAAACAGATGAGTGGATAAAAAAAACTATGGTACATCTATACAACATAATATTAAGAAGCTATTAGGAAAAATGAAAGTCATGAAATGTTCTTATACATGGTAGGATATAGAGAGTGGTATTATGCTAAGTAAAATGAATAAGAGAGCGAGATAGGCATAGAATAATTGCATTTACATATATATATATATGTAAAGAAGAAACCACTATGACAAAGATAATTGGAAATAATCACTCTGGACAATAACTGGGTACTGAAAGGAGGTAAAATGATATATCATGATACCCCTTTAGTAATAATACTGTAAACCATAGTGCCTACTACAAGGATAAAAGGAAGAGAGAGAGAAGAGAGAATATAAATGCCTGCCATAGATACGGAGGGGGAGGAAGGAAACTGGACACACTGGTGGCGGGAAATGTGAACTGGCAAAGGGATGGATGTTGGATACTGTATGATTGAAACTCAGTCATGAACAACTTTATAATTATGTATCTCATGGTGATTCAACAAAAATTTTTATAAAAAATAATAATTACAAAAAAGAAAAGATAAAAAAACTCCACAAAACTAAAAGGGTGTATCCTTACATACTTCATGTCCCAGCTGAGTGAGGTCTGGACTATTCAACCTTCAAGACTCAGAAAATGGCACTGCAATCTACTTCGTTGCTCAAGCTAAGAGTCATCCTTGGTTTTTCTCTTTTCCTCATTCCAGACATTTATTTCATTATTAAGTTCAGTTAATCTCACTTCTAAAATATAATATAAATATTTCCAGTTCTCTTGTTCTCACGGCTTGACTCTAGCCCAAGATTATGTAATTTCATTTCAGGCAGCAGGTTATGTTAGCATATTTAGAGGAAGAATAAAAGTGGCCAGATCCTGTATGATCTGTGTTGCCGATGGTCAGCGTCTTTAGACAGCTATATAGCTTTGTGGGTTTCAAGACCTTTCCACGGGAGAGAGTGGGACACGAGGAGACTGAAAAATGGAATACTAATGTGGGAAGAAAATTACCGCACGCGATTGCATGGGGATCCACGTCAGATGAAGCGAGGACATATTTATTGATTTAGCTGAGTGACTTATAAAGTAACTCTGGAATGTAGAGTAATATTCTTGGGAATAATAGGAGGTAGGTTCTGGATGGAGGAGCACAATAGAGAAGGCTAGCCAAATTCTGCATATTAAAGAACTAGATACTGAGGATGGAAAGGAATATGTATTTGTTTTGGGTAAGAAAGAGGGAGCTGGTAATTATCTAGGAAGGCGAGAAATTCCTTGAGTAAGTTAGCAATTATCAGGGAAGAGGAAAGATGTTTTTGGAGTTTTGGGTAGAAACTGAAAATTGCTTTCATCCTGAGTTTGAATTATTGAGAAAAACATTCTTGGCGCCAGGATTGCGCAGGTCAGAGAGACTGGTCAGTGAAGGAGCTTTTGGTGGGAGTCTGATACTGTCTTCCTTTGTCTGAAGGAGAAAGTACTGAGGCCTGATTTCTTAAAGGGAAAGAGTGAAATATCACAGTCGCGTATGAAATTATAGCCAGACGATCCACACAAAGAGGTCAGCTGATTTGTGACTACTCAAAGTGGGCTTTTCTGGCAAATACAATTCCTTCTCAGGAGTGAAATTCACCTTTTGGTTTTTTTGGGCCGTGTCATCCAGGTAGGTGAATATGTAATGATCTGGGGAAAAATAGGACATTTGTAGAGGGCAAGAAAGTTTTGTGCCTTCTCCCACATTGTGTGCTATGCATCTTTTCCATATGACTATCCCTAAGTTTTAACTTTTATAATAAACCAGTCTTCTTAGGGTCAGAAAGAATCCCAGCACAGAACCTGGAGAATTAGCACATATGACCCAGGTATCCTTGCCCCCAAATTTTATGAATAAATGAATCTCCTGAGTTTTGTGTATATGCATGTCTAACAAATTAAGCTGAAAGATAGATGCTGGGACACTTAGATTTATAGTCAGTAGTATGTGATAATCTGGGGTTGTAGGGGGGGCATATACATTCTGAGAAGGAACTATTATATATAAAACTAAAAGTGATACATGATTCTGTACTGGGTCACTGCTGTGAAGGACATTATTGAGAAAATTAGTAAAACTTGTTTGGGACCTGAGGGTAAGAAGGTAAGATAGAGTAATATAAATTTATTAATGACGAGGATTATATTGTGGGTACTTAAGAATTAGTTAGGGAATGATCATGTTTGTAAGAGAATTTGGTATTCATCAAACATCAAACAATTTAGGGATAATGAGATATTTTGACGATGTGCTTTCAAATATTTGGTGATCTTTTGTAGGAAGCACAAGTTTGAGCCCATCTTTCCAGAAGATTCCTTGAACTTTCTGGGAGTC
>PVKC010052922.1:0-10193 GCA_004027635.1 Crocidura indochinensis
ACTGAGCACTTGGAGAAGGAGGAAGCACAGGAGTAAGATGGTGATTGCTGCCTTTCTGGCTTTAGACTGTCACTCGCATCTGTCTCCTGTATTTCTTCCCCTCTGCCTGGGTCTAAATAAGATATCAAATTCAGGCCCAGAAGTGGACAGTTAAGCCTGTCCTGTGTACAACTTTACCTACCCCCGAGAAAGGCCTGCAGAGCCTTCCCCATCAAACACCCTCACCTCTCCTTGCAGCCCAGTCTATTCAGTATTCCTCATACTGCCGGACTTGTTCCCTCGGGCTCCTTTTTTTTTTTTTTTTTTTTTTTTTTTTTTTTTTTTTTTTTTTTTTTTTTTTTTTGGTTTTTGGGCCACACCCAATGATGCTCAGGGGTTACTCCTGGCTATGCGCTCAGAAGTTGCTCCTGGCTTGGGGGACCATATGGGGCACGGGGGATCGAACCGTGGTCCGTCCAAGGCTAGCGCAGTAAGGCAGGCACCTTTACCTCCAGCGCCACCGCCCGGCCCCTTCCCTCGGGCTCCTAATATGTACCCCAGCTACCTTTGTTATTTAATGGCATGGAACAAATAGGCCATTGTGGTATGTCCCATGTAGGATCAGGCATGGCCACATGGAACCACATATGAAAATGTGTGTGAATTATACTCCCCATGAAAATTTTGTGGAAGACTTGGTTTGCCTGCAGAAGTTTCTGGGCTCCGCTCATGACTTCTGCTTAAGTCCTGGAGCAGCCTCACCCTTCCTGCTCTTGGTCTGCTCTGGCTTGGCTTCCCAGCTGCTGAGTCTAAAGCCTGGTCTGATGCCTTGGATTTAGCAATTCCCTGGCCCAGACTGTGGAACCTGATAGTCTACTCCAATCAGATGGTCTGAACCACTGCTGCTATCACAGCCACAGAGCCACTTGTGTCCCCCACCCCACCCCAAACTCCCACCCCTGCCCCCGCGCACTCTAAGCTGCTATGCTCATGACCCACTCACCTCCCAGACACATCTGTCCACCACAAAACACTCTGCTTGTATCTAGTCTATATTAAGATGTTTGAAGTTTTTCAAACTTATGGCTGGAACCCATGGCACATACTGGCTTGTGGCTCACCTTACAGTGCTCCAGTTGCTATCTGGACTTCAATGTGCCACATGTAGCTCTGTGATATGGGGCCTCAAAGTTGTCCTCTAAGGGCTGTTTTGCCCAGTTAGTCCTAGCATTTCTGTCTGTGCATAAATCTCCCTTATTGTGTAAGTCTATTGTAAGTCTTATCGTGTAAGTCTCCCTTATTGTGTAAATTTATTGTGTAGGCCTATTGTAAAGAGTCCTTCTGTCCTAGTTGTCAGGGTTAGCCAAGCAGGCCTACCCCTGGGTTGGGATGTTCACATGAGCCAGGTCTGATGGAGAAGACATCAGAAGGCTGAAGACAAGGAAAAATTAGTCTGGAAGCAGAGCAGCTATGGCCAGAGGCAAGGCTGATGCTGCAGTTCACACCAACTTCTCTCCCCTTCCTGCCTGCCAACAGTCCACTTGCATAAGATGTACCTGTAGGCTAGGGGACAGCCACTAGCAGCCTCTGCCTCTTGGAGAGCTAGTGCTCAGCTGTTGGGAAGTGGAGGCAGCAGAGCCAAGAGCTCTACCTCATGCCTACTTACTGTGCATCCTGGCACCCAGAGCAGTTGCAAGAACAATTTCAGTCCATCTTTTCCTGACTCACTTTACTTCCTGTCCCAGTGAGCCATTTTGTTTTTCCAGTTGGATCTCTTGGTGGTCTCCTTTAACGCAGAGAACTGATGGAATTCGTTGCAATCTTTTTTTTTTTTTTTTTTTTTTCGGTTTTTGGGTCATACCCGGCAGCCCTCAGGGGTTACTCCTGGCTCCATGCTCAGAAATCACTCCTGGCAGGCTCCGGGGACCATATGGGATGCCTGGATTCGAACCAAAAACCTTCTGCATGAAAAGCAAACGCCTTACCTCTATGCTATCTCTCCGGCCCCTCATTGCAATCTTGAGAACACCTCCCCTACCACACTCCATATACACCTTCCCCCTCAAAAGTGTATGTGCTGCTTTTCAGGGAAAATTATTTCCCCTTAGTTCCTACTGCCTTGGGAGTTGCCTTAACTACCACCCAAATCTGGTCCCTGGTTCATAGCCATCCCGCCAACTTCAGCCCTATTCCCTCCTACCCAGGGTCAGGGCCAGGAATAAACTGTCGCCTGTCTTCTGCAACAATGCTTTATCTGCAATTCTGTTACCCCAGCATTCAGTAGAATTGTTTATTTTTCTGTCTAACATTTGTAACCTTGCTTAGTTGGCAGATACAAAATGAGAAGTGTTCTTGCTGTTAGAGTGGTGAAAATCAGAAGCTCTTTCATTGCATTCTACTTTCTCCCCTTATCTATCTTCAATCAAGGTTAATTCTGGAATCCTTGACTCCCTGAGCTTCATGCTGGTCTTGGACAGAACTAAGTTCCATTCCTCCCTTAGCAAAGCTGCCCTGATGATCCTCCAGCCCTACAGACACTAGACCAGATCATCTCTGGGCTCCATAGTAGTTCAGCAGAGTTTAGGATCCTTGTCATGGCCCCCAACTGCTCATGCTCAAGTTTCTCTCCTGATGCCGCCACTGCTCATACTGTGTTTGAAGCTATAGATTGATTCCTTTAGTGAGGCCTGGAGGCTTGGAGAGTGAATGCACTCTCTTTTTCTCCTTGATCTTCAGAAAACTCCAGCTATAAACTATTCCCTTTCCTCTGAGCTTCATGACCTTGACACTGTGCCATGGCCAGAACTATGGGCTGCCACCTGGCTTCATCCATAAGAGATGTACCTTCTGTGCTTATAGCAGTGGCCCCTCTTGTGTCAGAAGCTCACTTGCTCCAGAAGGACTTGCAGATGCCAAAATTCATGTTTTTCCCCACTAGAGCTTCCCCTTTGCATGAGTGACTTCTCCCATTCTGCCTGCTAGAGCCACCAGAAAGAGCCTCGGTGATTTGGCAACTTGAGCACCAGACAGACCATTCCCCCTGTATGCCAACCATTCTATCCTGGGTCTACAGTACTATTAGTAGGCATTATTCTGATTCAGACATCATCTTGCTACCTAGATCTTAATCTGTCACTGATAAGATAATGACAGGTGGTTAGAGTAATCTATCTGCTTGATATCAGATGCTGTCCTGGGCCCCAAAGAGCTAGTACAGCAGATAAGGCACTATCTTTGCATTGCGGCCAACCCTGGTTCCATTCCCAATACTACACATGGTCCCCTGAGCACCACCAGGGTTCACTCATTAAAGCCAGGACTACCAGATAGCCATCTCCATCTCCCAGATTAAAACACAATAAAATGCACTGAAAGTAGGATTCTGCCCTCAGGAATCTTATAGGCTACTTACTGAGTCAAAAATGACAGATCTTGAACCTAAGTAATTGCTACAGTGATTGTGTTTATGATGATTGAACTATCTCAAGTCCATCATCCCTTTCTCCCATCACCACCACCATACCTTTCCCTCCTAGCAGTGATGTCCTCCTGAGTCAACGATGCCAACCACATTAAAAGTAGCAGAGGATTGTCTTGGTTGGACTTCCAGTCTGCTGGTGGGTACATTTTCATCACTTCTCCTTTTCCCCTGACACAGGTATTGAATGCCCTCGAGGTGCCCGGAATATTCCCGGCTTGGTTCAGGAGGGTGAGCCTTTCAGTGAAGAGGCAACGCTTTTCACCAAGGAGCTGGTGCTGCAGCGTGAGGTAGGCCATTTCCTGGTGGCTTCCGAGTGGGTTGCCTGATGCGAGCGCTCTCTGCTGGGGCTACAGAGCTCTGACTGTTGCAGGGGTTCCTCTACAATCCATTCGGTTCTGTCAGCCCACCACATCTACTCTCCTGGAGCCCTGGTTCCCCAGATTGTACAGCCCCTCTGTGGGTCCTGAGGGGTGGTGGGCACCAGGCTGGCCCAGCCAGGCTCCTGCCACAGAGAGCTCAGAGCTTTGCAGGCCTCCTTGGCAAATGAACCTGAGCTGCCTGCTTTAGAAGCTTGACTAACCCTGTCAGGGGCCAATTTTCTTTGAACATTTATTTGTATCTTTGAGTAATTGCATTTTCTGTAGCAGGTTTTCTGACTTAATTTAATTGTATTTCTGCTTCTGCCTGTTGAGCTGGCTCTCGCAGGCAAGAGTTGAGCTTCTCAGTGGCTCTGGTGCCCATCTACCTGCTAATTTTTTTCAAGTCACAATCAACAGATTCATCTTCTGTCCAGGACTAATGCTAGTCATTCATCCTGCTAGTGGACTTAAGAAAGGCGTTGTACGGAAGTGTGTGGGGCTTGTGTTTAGGATTTTGGATCTGTTCTGTCCTTAGTTCTCTTACAGTCAAATCCAAAGTTCCCTGGGCAATCCCATGAGCCCAGAGCTAAAAGATTTTGAAGGTCAAAGATTCTGTTTCTCCTGGGTCTTTGGCAATCTGGGAGATCCTGTTAGCTCAGTATGGGCTTCTTTGGCTTAGAGGCAATGCTAGTCACTGGTACTAGGGAAGCTGGAGCATGTCCCTAAGTGTGAGAGGTGGAGAACAAACTGCCGCAAGCTTCCTGGAGTTGCAATACTCCAGCCTGAAGGAAAACACCCACTTAGCTCCTGACTAAGTGACACTATTCCAGTAGGCTGCCACCTCCATGGCATTTCTCTTGCCCTTGCCTTCTCCTTTGGGGGTGGGCATGGAGATCAGCTATGACAAAAGAAATCCCAGATCCATTCTTTAGGAGAAGTGGCTTCCATTTCCCCAGTATTCACTGGAGCTACCTCATGTGGGGTCCATTTTACTTGCCATCTGCATAGTGATTGTGGGATACAAGGCTCAAACCCTGCAACTTCTCAGCAGCCACATGCTACCTTCAGTTCTTTTTTTAGTCAGATACGGGAAGAAAGGAGGTTGGACACCCTTTGACATGCCAGCTGCCTTCCCCCTCCCTCTTTGTTTGTAGCAATACAATTCCAGTTGGAATTGTGCAAAGAAAGGATGAAAAAGGCACTTTTGAATTTTTATCAATGAAATCTAGCCCCCTGCTAGCCTAAGAATCCTCATAGTACAAGGCCTGGAGGAGTATTTTGTGTGTGTGTGGGGGGGGGATGCAGAATGAGAGGAAAGAGGCTCCCTCTCCTTTGGCTGAGTAACATGTGGCCATATCTTGTTGGAAAGATATAGCGTCCTGGGTGATTTCTTGTAAATAGAGATCTGGGCCCCTCAAACCCTCATTACCCTGAGTATTCAGGGCCCACGAAATATGGGGAGATGTTTTTTTCTGACTGGATCAATGTAGGGGCCCTCCTCTGTAACTGGCCTTGGCTGTGGTCAGGTTTTCATTTTACAGAGTGTTTCCTGGCATGAGCATACTTTCATGTTCAGTAATACACTTTTCTCTGAAGGCCCCACAACTGGCAGAGAAAGTGCTTCCTCAGGGAGCACCCAAGTGACTCTGGGGGCCTCCATGACCATGCTGCTTCCAAGTATTTGTCCTTCAGCTGCCTAACTCTTGCTTCATCTGTGGGGTGGAAGAAGCCTGCAATGCTGAAGCTGAGACCCAGAGTCTTCCCCTGACCACACTCTGCTGTACAGGTCAAACTCCCAAGACCCTGGCTGGCACCTGTCTGTTTTCATCTTTATTTCACTATGGCTGTTTCTGATCCTCCTTAAGAGATAAAGCTGAGGGTGTTGTTTAGACATACAGACATGCCATTGCCCCTTGGATAATAGTCAAGTGTACTAGGTACCCATATATTTCACTGCCTCTTCAGCTTCATGTTTCATTTGTAAACTTCTCCATAAAAACTGTCCTTGTATTTGCAGGGCTCCATTCATATTGTCCCAATCTCCTCTCCTGTCCCTTGGGTTAATAGCTTAAACCATGCACCTAGTTTCTCCCTTCTGTTTTCTGATTCCTATATAAAGGGCTTTTCTAGGGAGCTTTCCATTGTCTTCCTGGGTTGGGAAAAATGTCCCCTCTTTAGTGCCCATAGCACTCCATACAAACATCTGTCACTTATCAGTCATTTAGTGGAATTGAAGGATCTTGGGAATGTGGTTCCCTCCCATTGTAAGCTCCTCAAGGACAGGGCCTAAGTATCTTTCCTTTGTGTTCTTTGTGTTTTTGCCTCATATTTAAGAGTTAATCAATAATTAGGTACTTGGCCACTCAACTGATCTGTTCCTTGTGACCTCTTTTTGGAAACTGGGGGAAAAGCCTACCATCCTTCATAGTTCTCTGGAAAAGTTCTCTAAGTTCCATGTGTGTGGGCAAGAAGGAGAAGTGGAGGAAGGAGGCTGTCTAGCCCGGGTGTAGTCCACAAACCCCTGCTCAATGAAGGCCTATGATGACCAGGCTGTTGTGTGCCCACCTGCAGTCCCTTTCTTTCTAGATTCCTGCCCGCTGCCAAAGGTCTCTCAGAGATGTAGACAAATTGTCCCCAGCTGCTCAGGGACAAAACCTCAACAATAGTGAGAGGAGAAAGTAAAGGAGGGCTAGACTCTAGGATTAGCCTTCCCTGACTTCTAGTCTGACCACTTTCAAGTTTCCTGGTAGTCAGGTGTATCACTGGCTGCCTTCCCCAAACAGCCCAGCTGGGGTGCCAGTGGGTGCCAGGGTTATACTGGCCCCACCAGGAGTCCTCTCTGCACAGCTGCTGCCTCAGCTCATGCTGCTGTTTCCTCCTCTTCTGTTAGACTTTTTGAGCTAGTCAAGCACAGAATTGCATCCATTTTTTCTGAAATTGCTTCTGGGACTAATTTTTCATTGACTGGGCCAAGATCCTATTACCTATAATTATGTCATACAGACCCATTGGTCTGGGTTTGATAGGCCTCAGCGCCCTCCCCTGGCTGGTGCCCGGTCCTAGTCTAGCTCGTGGGCTTGAAGCAGGAAAAAGAATACTGTAGATTAACAAGAGGTTTATCATCCTGTGAACCGCTTCCCCCACCCAGAACATGTAGGGACCTCAAGGAGGTAATTGTATTTCAGGGCAAAAAATATTTTTCAGCAGAAACATAGATCACTTCTTTTCCTAGAGAATGGAGTCCCCACTATTGTAAACGCTACCTGGAGAGACTCAAGCTTTTTCTGCCATATCAATTAGTTTTTTCTTGATGTTCCTACCAGTAAAAAGAAGAGGGAGGGACCCAGAGAAAGCTTCAGAGGCCGAGTGCATGCTTAGCATTCAGGAGATTGAAATCCAGTCTTCAAGCCAAGAATAGTCTCAAAGCACTCCCCAAAAGAGGGGAAAAAAAAAAAAGACAAAGAAAGGCAGTAGAGTGCTTAGACCTGCATTTCAGTTTCTTTCCTTGCATGGCAAGGCCAAAACACTTCCTGGCATTTGGTCTTGGTTTGTTCCATTCCGTCTTTAGTTTTAACCCACATCAATTTCAGAATAAAGATGTGAAAGGCACAAACATGATTTTCCCTTTGTATTTTTACTAGTCTGGTTCACGATCCATACTCTGAGCTTCATCTAGATGGGAGCAGTGAAGTATTGTTGGCATTGATTGCCTCTGGAGAATGGATTTACCGTTTCACTGCGGAACTATCATATAAACATAAGCACGTGAAAATTTCTCAGAGCTTTACTACTTGCAGAACCCTCACCCCAGTTTTCAGTCCTTTCTGACACATGATGGCATAAGCTGTCCCAGTGGAAGGTAGTATGAGACCAGGCATAGTCAGACTTCTGGTTTACCTTCTGCATAGCTATACCAAGACTGTGACCTAGAACAAAAGAAGTAGTGAATTTTGGGGGCAAAGGGGAAGCAAATCCAGAGGTAGAGAGATTCCTGGACTCCTCAGGTAAGAATTATGCTGGAGTAACTCAGAGGTCCTTTATTTTAATTGTGATATCCCAGTTGCCCCTGTAAGAGCTTCCTTTTGCCTCTCCAAAGACCCAGGATATTCACTGCTTTTTGAGCTTTAGTGAGGGAGCTGCTGTTTGGTTTGGGTTTTTTTGGAGGGCTACACCACCAGTGCTCAGGGCTTACTCCTGGCTTTAAACTAAGAAATTACTGTTGGCAAACTCAGAGAGGCATATGGGATGCCAGGGATTGAACCTAGGTCTGCTGCATGTAAGATAAACTCCTTACTGCTGTACAATCACACTCTGTCCCCTAGTGAAGGTTTTAAACTTATGAAGTCTGTCCAGCTTCCTTCCGTTTCTAGCAGATCAAAATAACTTTCTAATCTTGTTAATTAGAAATTTAATCTTTCTGATTAACACACAAGCTGGTCTCAGCCCCGCCTCCCCCAGCGACCAGCATGCCCTCTCTGTGTCCGTTACCAAGGAGTAGACAGAAGTCTCTGCTTCCAACCCTTGCTTTATTGATGAGTTCCTACTTGCCTCTCCACCCCTGACAGTTTCTGGTCAGCTGAATCTAAATGGACTCTGGAAATGAAAGTGACCAATTGTCGGTTATGAAATGCTGTGGTGCATGAAATAAGATTATGAGCAAGCTTAAGAACGTATAGCCGAGGTAGCCCACCCTAGTCAGAACAATATAAGCAACATATTTAGGAAGGAGTCACTGCTTCTTAAACCCATCTCCAGAATTTTTAAAATTCTATTTCTTGTTGGGGTCATATTCCAGGACTTACTCCAGGTTCTGTACTTAGGGATCACTCATGGTGGGGATCAGGCAACCATGTATAGTGCCAAAATGGGGTCAGCTTCATACAAAGCAAGCACCTTAACCCCCTGGACTATGTCTCTGACCCTCTCCAGACTATTTCAAAGTAATTTCCCTTGAATTCAAACTGAATTTCACTGAATTCAAACTCTGTAACATGCAGAATCGGACTGGGTTCTCATTCCAACTTCACCATTTTCTGTGTAATCTTATACAGGCTTCTCGGGCAGTGACAGGTTGTCATGTGCCTGGGGGTTCCCTCCCCATTGTGCAGTGCAGTGATCCCAATAACCCTCCTTGTCTGGGCTATGATAAGGCTTCCTCTTCAGTAGTGTTGATGTAGAGGTAATATAGAGCCGTAAACTGCCCTACAAAATGCTCAGTGAATCACAGCTGGTACCATCCTTCTCATTCTCAGGGTATAAACAGACTCTAGAATCAAAGCTTCAGTGTAGACAATCCATGATACCCAGAATGGGGGGGGGGGGATGGGAAATAGGCTGGATTTTGTGCATGAGCTTGTGTGTTGAGATCAACATAAGGTATAGACAGATTCTAGTACCAAAGTTCCAGTGTAGACAAACCATGATACCAAGAATAGAGGGGAATGGGAAATAAGCTAGGTTTGTGCGTGAGCTTGTGTGTTGGGATCAACATTCATGACAGAATCAATAAACAATAATAGTGAGTGTTCTTTGCTCCCCAAGCTTACATGTTCAAGCCAGTGATCACAAATACCTGCTGGCTCTGCTTTAGCATGGGACTCAGAACCTCCTCCCATCAAGACTCTTAGAAGCCATTATATGTGCAATGGATTTGCCATCTTTAGGTTCTCAGTAGAGTGTTGAGTGCCACTAAGGGTCAGTTAGTGGGTCTCATTTCTACAAAAATGGAAGGATTTCCCCTGAGCATTAGAACCATTCCCTCCTGGCTATCTCATGGTAGGTGGCAAAGCAAAGATGTATAAGGAAAGCCAGAGAGTCCTCCCTGCACCTACCCCTCTGTAGCCTTCCCAGTGTAGAGGGGTCAAGCCCAGATCCCACAGATACCTCAGAAACTGGCTTCTAAGAAATAATGGCCTGGGTTCCTCTACTGCTCCCTCCAGCTCATATTGGGGAAAGAGCCAGCCAGAATAGGAATCGGGAAAGCCTTCACTGCTCTTTGACCTGGCCCCTTCCCTCGTCTTCCTTCAGTGGAATTCTTTTAAATGGTTACCAGAAAGGGGTCGGAACTTGGGAGTTGCAGCACGAGTTGAAGATCATGGAGTCAGACTACCAGATCCTTCCACACTCCACAGTGATCTGCTGCTGACTCTAGGGTGCTGTTACCTCTCCAGTTCAATCCAGAATTGCCGACCTGGGATTTTTATCACCATGCTGCAACCTGATATGAGAAAATGCAACAAATAGTTCATTACCACTGATTGGATATGGATTTGAGGCTTGGCTTCTTGCCGTTCATTCATTTTAGAAAAAAAAAAGATCACTTTTAAGAGCCAGAGGATTCCTTGTGGGGGTGGGGTGGGGGGTGTAGTAGTTTC
>PVKC010052923.1:0-10205 GCA_004027635.1 Crocidura indochinensis
TGGACTTTCCTGTAAACCTAATGATACTCAAACCATAACATCATAATGCTAGCTACATGAAAACAGTTTAGAAAATACAAGGCTTAAATATAAAGATTGATGAAAATTAGCCTGTTGAGAAAAATAAAATGTAATCTTTTAAACCCTAAATGTTTGCAGTTTCTGAAGTAACATAACTTTTTAAACTAGTTTAATATATTTTGCAAGTCAGAAATTGAAGTGAAATAGATTCACCCTCATCTGTGATCGCTGTAATTGTCATTTCCTTACAGAAGAAAGAGTAGAAGAGAAAAAAATTTGCAGGAAACTGGAAACACACTGAAACAGTTTTGTGCTTTATCATTTAAACAATAATATTTGTCTGTATGGATTTCTACTGTGATTTATAAAAAAGTGTCAACAATGATATATTTCGTTATATTTCTTTATCTATTACAAATTGTTTTCTAATGAATATAATTTGTAGAATATTCCCCAATGTAATGTAATCCTTATAATGATTTATAGATTAGAAAGGCCAACATTTTTATTAGAGAAATTAAAATTTGAATGTTTCACATGCCCACGGTAAGAAAGTTTGTATATTTAGATACATATTCCTTGACTCTCAAGAGATTTGCAATGTGATAGGCATGTAGATAAAGGAGCCAGCTATTTTTGCAAGTTTTCAAATTCAGAGAAAGAGATATAAACAGGTTTAGTTAAAATTCTAAGGAATCTCCAAATATAGGTCCCAAAATGAAAAAAATCAAACATAAACTAGAGGGGAGAGATATATAAAACAAACTAAAAATGAGATGTTAGTTGTAAAAGGATATCACACTTTAAGAAAATAAGAAAACTCAAACAAAACCAGAATGATCATGGGTGATAGAGCAGTACATGGTAATAAGCAGCACGATTTAATAAAAACATAAATAAAAGCAGTATGTCCTTTGGAAGCAATTATCTCTTGCTTGGAACTCCAGAACATTACCTATTTCAATGAAATACGGCTCACTTTATTTTAATTGAATGAGCTTGCCTTGTTGAAAACATTTCTCTGACAGTTAAAGATTTCAATATCTTCCTAACTGAAAGATGTGTCCTAAAAGAAAAAAATAATAAGACAAGGACAGGAAAAAATTGAGACAATGCAGTGATAAGGAAACAGCCAAGAAGAGAATGAGAGACAGTTAAAAGTCAGTTAAACCTGCCTTAGTGTATTGTTCACTTTCTTATGGAGTTTAGAGTGCTTTTAAACCTGGATATGATGGCAAGTAATTTACATTTTATAAATAGAATTGTATAATTTGGTCAGATTTTATTTTATGAGGAGGGGGATAGCAAATGCTGACACCAATGTAGCACTAGGTTCTGGAAAGGAGGTTCGAGACAGAGAAAGGATTATAGCAAACACTGGTACTCGGATTTTTGTTTTCAGCAAGGTACTGTAGATCTAAGAACTGAATTCAGTAAAGATTTTATTTAAGGGAAAAGGAAAGAACTCCCAATTAATGGTGCTGGGTCTCCTGAAGCTGGTATCCAGAGAAAGGCAGAGAAAGCTTTTTCTATTTACATGTTTATGTGTTTTTAAACTAAAATAAAAAAAGCAGCATTTGTTTGTTGAGTTTAAATTCAGTGGGTTATGAGAACTAGGACTTGACATGGTATCTTCTGATGTCAGGTTATCTAGGTTATCCCAAAGAACCTAAATCATCCAGATTATTAGGCACATACTATGTCCACCCTTGTAACATTTATACCAATAATTCTTTGCTTAGTGCCATATACCTAATCTCTCCCTGGCTGTTCTTCTTTTGCCCTTATTCTCATGAGATCATGAGCTTGCTGACACAGTTTTGATCCCTACTTGAATATATGGTTCCCTATGCATTAAAGAGTGATCTTTAAATATAGAACCAGGTGTAAGTCCCGAATAATGTCAGTTATGGCCCATTTACAAACAAACAAACTTATCTTTGACAAGTCAGAGATACATTACAGAGGTTATGAAACATGTTTGCCTTGCAGAGTGACAAGACTTGTTTGCTGTTAGATCCTTTGTCAGATACAGTCTCCCCTACATTCATCCATCCCACCACCACTCACTGATCGAGGAGTAATTTCTGACCTGCCATTAAAAGCCTATAAGTATTCCTTGGTTTGGCCCAACCTCTCCACCCTCCAAAATAAGAATGTGATAGCAATGGTAGAGAGAATGGAAGAAATATTTACTAATATATTGAATACAAATATGCATTGTTTATCATGAAATCAAATTTACTTTAGTGTTTAGTGAAATCAAACTTCCCAGTCTTTGAGCTTTTTGTTTTGTCTTGTTTTTACTAGAATTAACAATACAAACATGAAGCAAGCACAGATTAGAATAGACAACCACATGATTAGATCGTGAATGTGGGAATGGATCATGAGGTGAAATATGCAGGACATTAAAGGGAAGAAGAGATAGACAATGTTGTGTTCCTGAACTACCAGTCTAAATAGAGTGTAGGATCACATCAGGAAATAGCATAGGGAGATAACAGGTAGTTTGAAATAATAAAATAATGTGACCCACCTTCTGAAGAAGATAGAGATGGTGCAACTAGCAACATGACATTAAAAGAAAATAGAAGACTTAAGCATGACTGAGTCAATAATGCATAAATGTCACATGGCATTTCTATTACGCCTTTTCATAGTCTGAGGCTCAGCTCTGTGCTGTGGTAACTGAGTAATATATAGAAATATATGTTACTCCAGAGTTAGATTCAAGACTTCTAAAATAACATTAAATTGTGATTTATACTAATTTTACTGCTACACTATGTTACTGAAAAGCTGTCAAAATCAGTATAAATTAGTGTTAATGCAGAATTATCTCGGAATTTTAATAACATCTTTCCAACAGCCTTTTAAATTGAACAAGCTGTTATAAATGTACTGACCTGTCATTAAAAAATCATTTGTCTGATTATTTAAAAGAAATAACTTAGGAAGTTTGAAAATATAGTGAGATGATTAATTTAATTCAAAAGATTATGAAGTCTTATTTCATAATCAAAATATGCTGGTCTATAAATTTACATTCATAAGGTAGTACAGTCAAAATTGGTTCCTCTATAATCCACCAACTCTTAAGTATAAAAATAGGTAAATTTTTCATACAGAAGTTCTTAAGAATTAAATGTGTGTACATTTTTGTTTCAAATTAAATGCATTCTGCATAATAGTCTTGATTGAGGATTATCAAAAAACAGTTTTTAAAAAGATTATGTAAATAATGATAATATGAAACTAGATTTAAATTGTATTCATATTTTATGTATTTATTTAAGATTTTGGGCCATGCCTGTTAGTTTTCACACTGCTTTGGTGTGTTTCTCTGGGTTAATTTTTCCAGTCTTTGGGACCACACCATATCAGGAACCAGTCCACCATACGCAAAGTTTGCATTCTATATCTTTGAGCTATCGCCTTGCATCAAAATTGGAATTCTTTAAAATTCATGATAAAAAGAACTTTTGAATTTCTTGTGTGTGCTTGGTTTCATGTGCAGCAAGTAAACTCTGTTATGCTTCCTCAAGGAACTCAATTTATTACAGATAGCTTGATCTGGATAAAAATATGGTTCTTGGACAACTCCCAGTGACACCTCTCAATTCAGTGTTCAGAAATGAGTCCTGGCTATGCTCAGGGGACTGTACTTTGCTAGGGACTGAAATTAGATCTCTTACATGCAAAGCATGCGAACTAATCATTTGAGCTATATCCCTAGTCTTCTAATACAATTAAATATTTTGTTCATTGTGATATTTTAATTAAAAATAATGTTATGGGGCCAGAAGAATAAAAAATGTCATAACATTCAAATTTAGAAATTTCTATAAATAAGGGTGGAATGAGAAATGAAAGATAAAAATAAGTGAGTCAGATTCAATTTTTTTTAAATAGAAAGCTTTGATGGATCACAACAATGTCCTTATCTTGTCCTTTATTAAAATGTCTAAGATAAAAACACTCAGAAACCTATGTTTATATTCAAGGGTGTTTCTTTGTCTTTTATTTTTCTATAAAAACTACTTTCAGTGATCATGAAAACAAGATGCTAACTTTGGAGAGTCAAATACTAGTTTACTGTCTTTTACCCATTGGCTACCTGCCAAGATAGCTATTTCTTAGCGCATCACCATATCTCTACTGATTGGCTTTTGAATGAGTGCCAATGAAAGAGGACCTTTGAGGTTACAGAGAAAAATTAGACATAAGTAAATCAACAATTTAAGTGCACTCTCCAAGCTATCCTCTCTTTTGTCCTTTGTCTCTGGAAAAAAAAAAAAAACAGCATGTTCGTACTTAGATTCATTGATTACTTTTGTTTGCAGTCAATATATTAAATCAATACACTACTATTTTACTTTCAACTAGGAGAGTAGTCTAGTGTGTAGAAAGTCTTTCCAAAAAGTAATATATATGTATATAAATATATAAATATATATGTACACACACACACACACACACACACACACACACACACACACACATATATATATATATATATTTTTTATATATATATATATATATATATAACAGATATCTGGAGAAGAACTTTGTGGGAAATGTCACCTTTGAATAAGAAACTAAAGTTAATTTTAGTTCTAGAATCTGATAAGAAATTGTTACTATTCCTTAATACAGATTAACTATATTTAGGGTTATATACTAAATCAAGTTTTATGTCTAAGAAACCTTTCTTAAGACAGATCATATCGAGACAACATTTTGTGCAATGTAATCTCTCTTATCTTGTGAGTTTCCCTCTTTTCACCTCAAATATCTATTTTGTTTACCTAAATATGCTATCTGAGTGAGCATGAAACCCCTTCCTTCCAGTCACTTCTTATTAAATACATTATTTATTTTGAGTGGGACATGCTTAATGGTGCTCAAACTGCTGTAAATACATACCTCTAGAAATGCTCAAAAGATTATGATGAACCAGAAATTGAACCCAAGGCTCCAATAAGAAAAACATTTTTTCTGGTCTTTAAGCTATTTTCCATGGCATGAAATGTATTCTTCTTGATAAACCATCTGATGCTTTTATGATAATTAATTTGGCTGAAAAAAATTCTGAGTACTAGAGAAACTTTTTTCTGTATCCCAGTGAAAACCTCACTTAGTATAAAGCATTTTTATCATAATAAAGAATTTTATAACTATAAATAATTTATATAATATCATATATAATAATTTTATAATGTTCATCATATTTATTTATAAAACACTATTGGTGAGAAACCAACTTTCCTTTAAGCTTTGTGATCAAATAATTTCAAACACATTATTTGTATGCTCTTTTTGTTATAACTGATATGGAATCTCTAAGATTATGAAACCAACCAAATACTGTGCTAAAGACAACCTCATTCTTGTCCCTAAAGTTTTGTAGAAAAATAATTTGTCGAAGGTTCCAGAAGATAATCAGCATAAGGAAGGCAGCACAGAAAGGGTTGACTATAGAAAGGGGGTTTACTCAGGACTCTATTTCTCAATGGAATTAATAATCTACCAGTTTCCCAGTTTTACATTAGGAAATAAACTCAATGACAGGAACAATTAGTGACCAGTAGAATTGTGCATTTTTATTGGACTCTAAAGTGGTGAACAGTGTTCTAAGCAGAGCATGCCTAGTAAAAATCTATAGTGCACTTTAAGATGGTGAGTTGCTCTTTACCACTCTTCAAGAAGGTCAGTTGTAGACAAGTTGAGAAATGCCAAAGATAGATATACTCCGCTGTGTTGTTAGTGGGAATGGGTAATTTATATCAAAAGTTTACTCCCTGGCACAGAAGAACATTTAGACTGGACAGTGTTTTAATTGAAGCAAATTTTCTGAGGAAATTCAGTAGGCTGCTTGATGTATTCCAACTTTAGTTTTCATTTCTAGCTTAGTTAAAGGCATTCCTTTTGAATGACATAACCATTTTCTGAGAGAAATATTTTTCTTTACTTTGATTGGGCCAAGATATAATCTGCTAATGAATATATTTATATTAAAAAGAACTTAAAATATAAAAATAAATATAAATATAAAAATAAGAACTTTAAAACTTTCACTGGACAAAATTGCTTATTGGATACTAAGCAATAATAGAACCATCTCTGATAGATATTTGTATAGGCAATATTTAAATTTCACATGTTGTTGTGATATTTGATGATGCTTTCTAGATATTTTGCCCTTCAAAATTAAATGAACATTAAATAGATTATTATAAAAACAATTGCATATATTAATTTTAAGTATGGAAATTCCAAATATTCATTTAAAGGGAAAATTAGGGGAAAATGTATTTCCTATACATGGCTGTCCATGGAATCTATTATGCTGAGTGAAATAAGTCAGAGGGAGAGAGATAGATGTAGAATAGTCGCACTCATCTATGGGTTTTAAGAAAGATAAAAGACATTCTTGGGCTTGAGAGATATCTTGAGAGATAGCATGGAGGTTAGTGTTTGCCTTTCATGCAGAAGGTCATTAATTCGAATCTCAGGGTCCCATATGGGTCCCTGAGCCTGCCAGGAGCGATTTCTGAGGGTGGAGCGAGTAGTAACCCCCTGAGCACTGCCAGGTGTGACCCAAAAAACAAAAACAAAAACAAAAAAAAAGACATTCTTGCAATAATTTTCAGAGACAAAAGAGAGGAGGGCTGGAAGTTTCAGCTCATGACATGAAGTTCAACACAAAGAGTGATGAGTGCACTTAGAGAAATAACTACATTGAGAACTATCATAACAATGTGAATGAATGAGGGAAGTAGAAAGCCTGTCTAGAGTACAGTTGGGGTGGAGAGGAGGGAGATTTGGGACATTGGTGATGGGAATGTTGCACTGGCGAAAGGGGGTGTTCTTTACATGACTGAAACCCAACCACAATCATGTTTGTAATCTAGGTGCTTAAATAAAGATATTAATTAAAAAAATAAAAATAGGGGTCTGTGAGATGGCATTAGAGGCAAGGTGTCTGCTTTGCAGGCATTAGTCAAAGAAGGACGACGGTTTGATCCCCTGGCACCCCATATGGGCCCTACCAAGCCAGGTGCGATTTCTGAGCGCATAGCCAGGAATAATCCCTGAGCATCAAATGAGTGTGGCCCAAAAAAACCAAAATAAATAAATAAATAAAAATAAAAACCTCCTACTCTATGAAAGTAGGGAGTTAAAAAATAAAAATGGCAAAAAAAAAAAAAAGGTGTACTCATGTCTCAAATAGCATCTTGACTACTTTATCATGAAGAATCAGTGTTTCATATTTCTTTTCTTTTTGTTTTGGGGGCAAAAATCGGACATGTTCAATGCTTACAAATAGTTCTGTGTTTAATGATCACTTCTGACTGTGCTGGGGATTGAAATAGGATCCAATACATGGAAAGCAAGAATGTTACCCTAATTCTATCTCTCCAGTTCAATAAGTTGTTTTAATTGGAAAAGAAAACAAAAAATAATTTTTAGGAAGTGTAGTTTAATGAGCAACTAGCAGTCTAGTAAGCAACTGGAGAGACAGTAAATTCCTTCAGGTAGTGATATTTGAGATGAACATCTAATATAAATATAAACAAAAAATTCTGCCTAACCCCTTGTTGGATAGGTGATTGCAAAAAAAAATAAATAGAAATTTACACCAAGTATACAAATTAATTTAAAATGAGTCAACCACCTTGAAAATTAGGCCAGAATCTAATAAATATGTATTAAAAAACATAGTTCAAACTCTGAAGAATATGGACCTGATAGGTATCTTCAGTAATCCCATTCCAATCTACA
Source organism: Crocidura indochinensis (assembly GCA_004027635.1). Classification (NCBI taxonomy): domain Eukaryota; kingdom Metazoa; phylum Chordata; class Mammalia; order Eulipotyphla; family Soricidae; genus Crocidura; species Crocidura indochinensis. Next base: position 7,810 of record PVKC010052923.1, read on the forward strand.
CAAACCACACATAAAAATAACTATAAACAAACAAGATGGCATCAGGCTAAAACAATTGAAATCAAATGATTGACCTGGTGTAAAAAAATCTATTTTGCATATCATGTATTTGATAAAGGGATAATATCCAAAGTATATAAATTACTCATAAAGCAAAACAAAAAAAAACACTGTGATTCTGTATATGAAAAGACAGCACAGAGATTAGGGCTCTCTCCTTGAATTTAGTCTACTCAAGTTCAATCCCCAGCATCATAAATGGTCCCCCCAGACCCATGGGAAGTTTTCCCTAAAGAGAGTCAGAAGTAAGCCATGAACATTGCCAAGTGTGGGGATTCTGCACACCCTTAAAAGCCTCAGCAACTCTATTTCTAAAAACATGGAAAGATAAACATACACTTTCCTAATAAGACATACAAATATTTGATAAACATATGAAAAGTCATTCATCATTTCTCTGTTCCAGAGAACAGTATTATTCCAGTATCCATTCTGCATTTGCAGATTAAATGAGTTGATTTGTATTTTTGCCTTTATTATAAAGATACAAAAGTGACTTTCAAGCTCATGTGAAAGTTAAAACTAAAATTATTTAGAATTACTTGATAGAAAATGAATAATTACTGTAAATTCATAATGAACTTGTATTTTTAGCTTCTCTTTCCTTTCATTTTTTCCACTGTAGTTTAACTTCAATTTTTTTCACAATTGAATGGCAAAATATAAAGCACAAAATACTTATTATATGATACAAATTAATACTTTCATGACTTTCTATGTGTTTTTTGTTATCACTTTGTTATGTCTCTGTTCCTGGGATACTGGGAATCATGTCTTTTCAAAGTAATTTTCATACTGCTAAGTTACATTCCAGGCATTTGTTCATATTTTCATTATTTAATTGGAACAATTGTTTGATGTGAGTATTTCAATTATTTTTTAAAGGGAAGAGAGCTGTGCTTAGAAAATAAAATTGATTATCAAACTAAAGGGGCTAGAGAAATAGCACAGTGGGTAAGGTGTTTAACTTATAAGCAGCTGACGAAGAATCAATTTTAGGCACCCAGATGGTCCCCAAAGCCTCATCAGAGGGAATAGTCTGTCCTTATCTCTAAACAAAATCAAAACAAAAAGGAAGCGCTTTGAGATTATAACTCCCAAAACAGTCAAATATTATTTGTTATGTTTTGGCTTTTACTATACTGCATAGATCTATCACTTTCAGTTAGTATCACCTCTATCTCTGTAGGCTCGAAAGAAATGGTTACTTTAAAAAAAAAAGACTATAGTAATATTAAAGATCTGTCTATAGAGGTTTATGAGAAACTCTTGTCTCAGTATAGTCATTTGGGTTTGCCCTAAGTTAAAAAAATATAAAAGTAATCACCATGTTCAACCCTATTGTTGCAACAACCCTATTGTTGATGTGCTTGAGTAAAGAAAGGGAACGAGGGATGTGACCTTAAGAAAAATGTTTCCACCTCTTTGATTGATCCACCTTGATCACCTAGTGAAATGCTGGTTGTTGTATAGGACAGGTAAAATCTGATATGAGCATTTATGGTACATGACCACTGGTGTCCCATCAGACATATAAGGCAACCGTTAAGCTAAGTCTCAAGTGCACAACTCAGGTTGAGATGGGACCCAATCTCTAGTTAGGGTAGACAATGAGACCTGCATAGCTTTACAAAATTAATTTTATTGTAAAGCTTTTTCTAAGCTGTGCCATCTGAGTTTTTAGTTCATACCTAGGGTATTATTGAGGAGAAAAACCTTCCATCTGTTTGTTACAATCTTTAGATTCACCTGTAGTTTCTTCTTGTCTAAAGGGTTCCTCTTCTCTACAGGGTGCATCAGCTTCTGTGTCTGGGTGATGCCTCAGTTTCTACATCTCCAAAGAGCTCAATATTTACATCTTAAAGAGATTTGATCTCTCTGCCATTGGGCAACTTGAAGACTAGGCCATTTCTTTCCTAATTATATTATTTTCTGCAAAAGTCATTACCAGAGCCCACACACCCCCATTCACTTATCTATCTTCCTGATAAAATATGTATTTTGGGTACATGTTTAGCAAAGACTAATTTTTTTGATTCATTTTAATCCTCAAAAGATAAGGTAAACCCTTCTTTTGTTATATAAATTCTCTGTTATTTTTATTCCTTTGGTAACATAATGCAGGATAAACATCCCAGGCCAATCCCATTTTTCCTTACAATTTACTACCATGTAAATTCTCCATTCACATGTGATTCAATTGATTTTTTTCCTTTGCTAACTTGTCTAGTGCTATTTTTATCAATTGATTTTCCTTTGCTAAACTCTCTGGTGTTATTTTGACTATTTATCCAGTCACAGAATAATACAGAAGAGTGAGGAATATTCTCATGGGT
>PVKC010052925.1:0-10199 GCA_004027635.1 Crocidura indochinensis
ACCACCTTGATGGTAAGCTTCCTACTAAAATTTAGTTCTCCATTTCTTTGGCCATTGGGAATATTATTCCCCTACTATGTTTCTGTGTATAAGAGAGATCATTCTCTATCTGCTTCTTGTTCTTTTGGCTGACTTCATTTAGCCTCTCCTGATTCAAAATTCAATGGTTTCTTTTTTTTTTCTTTTTTTTTTTTTTTTTTTTTTTTTTTTTTTTTTTTTGGTTTTTGGATTTTGGTGATGCTCAGGGGTTACTCCTGACTCTGTGCTCAAAAATCACCTCTGGCAGGCTCAGGGGATCAAATGGGATGCCAGGAATCAAACCACCATCAGTCCTGGGTCAGCCGTGTGCAAGGCAAATGCCCTACCACCGTGCTCTCTCGGGTCCCAGTACATCTTTTCTTAAAGCCAAGTAGTATCCTAGTATTCCAGTGTCTGTATGTTTCACAGATTCCTTATCCAGTCATCTCTTCTTATACACTGCGTTGTTTCTTGACTTTTGCCTACTTTTTTGTTTGTTTGTTTTGTTTTGTTTGGACCACACCCGGTGATGCTCAAGGGTTACTCCTGGCTATGCACTCGGAAATCGCTCCTGGCTTGGGAGACCATATGGGACACCTGGGGATCCAACCAAGGTTAGCGCATGCAAGGCAAACACCCTACCACTTGAGCCACCACTCCAACTTTGCCTACTTTGAGTAGTGCTGCAGTGGACAAAGGAGTGCTAATGTCTTTTCTGATTAGAGATTTTGGTCCCTTGGGGTAACTACCAAGAAGTGGAATTAATGTGTCATACGAAATCTCAATTCTTTGTTTTTGAAGCAGCATCCAGACTGTTTCCCATAAAGTCTAGATCAGTCAACTTCCACTAGCAGTGAATGAGGGTCCCTTTACCCCCCACATCCCAGCCAACACTGGTTCCTTTTGTACTTTGTAATGTGTATCAATTTCCCCAGTATGAGGTGATATCTTACTGTTGTTTTGTTTTGCATTTTTCTGATAAGTGATGCTTTTTTTTTTACATACCTTTTGGGTTGAATGCCCAATTATTTTCCCAGATCTAGAAGCTGCTCAACTTTTAAAAATTAGTTTTCTATCTGTTCTCCTTTAAAAAGAACTATTATATATCCTTTTGTGGGATTTCATAGATTATGCAGGCTTTCTTCATCTTTTCTTTTTTTTTTTTTTTTTTGTTCTCTGTATGCCTTTGTTTAAGGTAAGGGCACACCCAGCAGAGCCACTCCCTGCAATCAGAAAACCATCTATATGGGTCAAACCCAGAACTCTTTGTGCACATGCATTCCAGTCCTTTGAACAATCTTCTGGAACTCTCATTGTTTGCCTTTAGCTGGGCAAATTCCTCTCCTCCGAATCATTCTGCATTTCCTTCATATTACTTTATTACATATTTTTATATTATCTTTTTTCATCCATTTATTTCTTTAGCTCTAGAATCCCTTGATACTTTTCCGATTCTACATCATTAAGAGAAAAAATCATTAATTTTGAGACATTTTTATTGAGAACTGGGGTTTACAATACTGTTAATCACACTTTTCATTCATACTTCATTCCAACACCACATGCATTACCAGAGACCCTGCAATCTTCCACTAGTGTCCCAAAGACCACTTGTAAGCTCATTTCTATAGACAGAATCTTCAGTTCCAGTGGCTAGTGGAAAAACAAAATATATTAATCATGTATATTTTTGGAAGTTCCATTCATTCTGATTTTCTTACATCTCATGGTGTTTCTTTGAAACAACAGTTTTGATTTTTATCAGATAAATCTCAAAGTTTCATTATGCTAGGAAATTTTGTGAATTTATTTTTATGATGACATGTTTCATTAATTTTCCCTGATCTTTATAGTTGGGCATTGCTGCCTTTGCACTTGAAGTAACAGTAATATAGCACTTTAAATTTTGCTAGCCCGGAGAGGTAATAAAATGGATAAGGTACTTGACTTGCACAAGGCTGACCCAGGCTTGATTTCTGGCACCACCTATGGTCCTCTGAGCACAGCCAGGTGTGGCCAAACTTTTATTTTATTTTTGCTTGTTGTTTCTAGGTAAGAGTATTCTGTTCAACACTTTTCTATTTAGATGCAAGTTTTTTTTTCTTTTGGGGGAGGTGCAACACCCAGCGGCTCTCAGGGGTTACTCCTGGCTCTACACTCAGAAATCACTCTTGGCAGGCTCATGGGGCCATATGGAATGCCAGGAATCGAACCACCGCCTGTCCTGGACCAGCTGCATTCAAGGCAAACACCCTACTACTGTGCTATCTCTCCAGCCTAAGATGCAAGTTTTTAAATTTTATATAAATACACCTGCTCTACTCTCTTGTTCCCTATGACAGAATAAGAATATGCATGTCTTGGGCTCTTACTAACAACTGGGCTCGCAACTAGAAAGCTCTCGTTTTCCAGCAGATGGTGCTGTAATTCAAGTTTATATTTTCTCCTTTGCTCTGGTCTCCTGGCCTATTTTCTGCATGCACTCCTAATCTATCCGAATTTGCTCTCATAGCTGCATTCAAGAGCGTGCATAAGAAGATATCTTGCAGAGCATGGGAAGTTGAGAGTTTATTACTTATAGACTTTTTGCTTGGGGAGTGGTATGGTACTAGAGATCTAATCTGAGACTCCCACCTGCAAAATGTTCAGTCCTGCCCTCTGAGCCAGACTCTTGCCAGCCTAAGGTGTGGGCTGAACCTGAGATATTGGGTGAGGTGTACCCATGTATTTTGTCAGGAGTTCCTGGTGATTCCTCTCTGCAGCACCATTGATTTCAGCAGGAATGATATCTTCATATAGCTGCTTTGTAGGACACTGGTTTTCCCTGTTACCCCACAGTCAGACTGGGCCTCCTTACTCTCTCTCCAAACACGTTCTGGGGCACTGACATACCCATTGCCCTCCTGCAGGAAGAAGCAGAGAGGGTGCTGCCTGGGACACGGGAGAAAGCACAGAATGCAAAGCACTGCTCAGCCTGGCCTCTGTGTGACCACAAGTGGGTTTCTTTTCCTTCAGATGGCATCCTGGGTCTCCACACAGGCAGGCAGTATGTTCTCTGGAGCATGGCCCCACTGCAGCCAGAGGGTTCGGGCAGGCTCACTAAGGGTCTTCTAGCTGCACAACACACACAGCCAACTGCCTGCCTACCCTGCCTACACAGTTGGGTGAGATGACTCCTTTCCGATCCTGTAGGTCCTAAAGAGGCACCGTTGTGCACAGATAGTTGGTTGTCTCATGTTTAAGGTTTGTGTGTGTGGGGGGGGGCAGATGAAAAGAATAAAGGACGGATGTGTCACACTGCCAGGATACTGACCTCCCTTCCCCCTCCCCTCTCTCTCTTTCTCACACACAAACACACAAACACACACACACACACACACACACACACACACACACTATATAATGCTGGTTCTTCACCATATAAAATAAAACACCTGATCCGAACAGAGGTTCTGGACAAGGAGTGTAACTACTGCTACAGCTCCTCGCCCTCTCGGTCCATGACAGAATTGTGCGTCTGACTCTTGGTTGAGTTAGAGCTTGTGAGCATCATAAACTTGGCTGCAAACTTGCAGTTGATGCTGGGGCGCCCCTTACTGGTGATTTCAAGAGCATGGCTTAGTATATGGACAGCATTTTAAAGGGCTAGTTCTGCTGTGTGGATGTTGTATTTTTGGGGGAAAAGTTGGAAGCACAAAATTCTGTTAAAGTCCCTATCGTGGTGAGCAGTGCTGAAGACTGGGACGTCAGTGGTTATACCCGGAGCAGAGAGAAGTGGCAGACATCTAACAGAAAGTCAGAAGTCGCTGGTTAAAGTTGGGATTGAAGAAAAAAGATGGATTGTAGATGACTTTTATGTTTGTAGTTAATCCACTGAGTACTTCTTGATGGGATATATGCTGAAATGGGGGAATGAAAGATGGATTGTTTTATTATTTTTAGGGGGACTTGAACTATATTCAGTGGTATTCGGGGCTACTGCTGGCTTTGTGCTCAGGGGTTACTCCTGGTTCAGTACTCAGGTGGCGATATGCAGTGCTAATAATCCAATTAAGGCTGGCTGCATGCAAGGCAAGTACCATAAACTGTACTGTCTTCGGCCCCAAGATTACCTATTTTTAAAGAGAGAGAAAAGGCCTCAGAATTGTGTGGGTGGGGTGTTTCCCTTCTCTTTAGCCTTAGCAGTTCCTGGACACTCATGAACATCTAAATTAGTTAGATACACCACAAGGTACTGCTTTAGCCCTTGTAGGGCTGGAGAGACAGTACAGCAAGTAGGACACTTGCCTTCTACACAGCAAACCCAGGTTTGATCCCTAATGTTCCATATAGTCACCTGGGTACCACCAGGATTAATTCCTGAGCACAGAGCCAGAAGTAACCCTGGGCATCACTAGGTGTAACCCAAATACTTAAACCAAAAAAAAAAATTAGCAGGTAGACCTTTACCCTAGCTTTTCCCACAAAACTCTTAATTCTATTCTCTCTCTCTTTAAAAAGTGTTAATCTTGGGGCTGGAGACAGTACAGTGGTTATGGCACTTGCCTTGCATGCATCCAACCTTAGTTGAATTCTCAGCACTGCATTTTGTCACCCGAGTACTGAGCCAGAAGTAACTCCTGAGCACAAAGCCAGCAGTAGCCCCTGAGTACCACTGAATACGGTTCAACTTCCCTTAAAAATAATAATAATAAATTCATCTTTCATTTCTCCCATTTCAGCATATATCCCATCAAGTACTCAGTTAATTGAGAGCAGCTGGATTGAATTTACAAATTCTTCGTAATTCAGAGATGATACAGAGATACTGTATGAAGCTGGCTTCATATTTGATTAAAGTTTGCAATATCAGAAATATAAGAACTTTGTCTAATAATTTCTAAGGGGGAGTGTTTATGATCTGGGAAATTCCTTTGTTGAAGCCTTTTGGCTTGCTCAGGGTTCATTCCTAGATGTACTTGAGACTATCTGGGGTGCTGGGGAATTTGAACCTAAGTTGTCTGCATGCAAGTCAAAGGCCCTAATCCCTATACCATCTCTCCAGTCCAGATATTTTTAAGGACCCACACTTACAATACTTTTTGTTTTGTTTTGTTTTTTTGTTTTTGTTTTTGGGTCACACCCGGCAGTGCTCAGGGGTTACTCTTGGTTCCATGCTCAGAAATTGCTCCTGGCAGGCACTGGGGACCATATGGGGCACCGGGATTCGAACTGATGACCTTTTGCATGCAAGGCAAACGCCTTACCTCCATGCTATCTCCCGGGCCCTACAATACTTTTAAGTACAGTGTTTCAAGCACATTCCAGCACCACAAACAAACCACAAAAACAGACAAACAGACAAACTTCTCCCATGATGACATTCTGAAGAATTGTTTTGAGCTCCAATGCTTTAACAGTGAAACTCTGAAGGCAAATAATTTCGAGTTATACCTTACTTGTACTTCTTTTCCCATAAAAGTACTTGTAAATGCTGATGACATGATTCATAAGACTGACAGAGTAGGATATTTGAAAATAAGTAACTTTATGTACTATAAAGTATATTGATAAGGTACACTTTTTAGCATATGTACATAGAAAATATACACTTTAGAATAACATAAACAGAAATAGCAAAGGAAATCATCCCAAAGCAGAAGGTAGAAGATAGACTTCTTAAGCATCCCATGTGACACTTGCCATTAAAAAATTAGACTCTGGGACCAGAGCAATTGCACAGCAGTAGGACATTTGCCTTGCAAGCTTCCAACCCAACACAGACCAGGTTCTATTCCAAACCTGCCAGGAGCAATTTCTGATGGCAGAGCCAGGAGTAACCCCTGAGTACCACCAGGAGTGACCAAAAAACAAATCATTACCAAAAAAAAAAAGGAATTAGATTCTGGTGCTTGTTTACTATTATTGTTTACTATTATTACTATTACATAATCTGCAGATAGAAATATGTGCATATAAGTGGGCAGCCATAAACTTCTCTAAGTTGGTACACCCTGCTAACTATTACTTGCATCAAGATAAAACATTAGCAGGCCCTCAAAAAGGTTAAGCTTAAGAGGTTAATGAAAAATAGTAGCTAGTAGAATGAAGTGAAAAGATACCAACCTACCCCCAAAAGTAATGATTTGAAACAAATAGATAGAATACATGAATTAAGGCATTTGCCTTGCACAAAGCCAACTGCAGTTCAATCCCAGACACCCCCACCAGGAGTGATTCCTGATCACAGAAGCAGGAGACCAGGAGAAAGCCTCTACTGGATGTGGGAGAGGGGGGGGGGGGGGGGGAGAGAGAGACAGAGAGACAGAGACAGAGAAAGAAAAGACAATTTCATAAACAAACAGAAGAGGGCGCCCTGGCACTATAAAAATTATAGCACTATAAAAGTCCTTCCCCTTGTTAGTATGGGTCCAAGAAAAAAATTTTTGATAAACAGCATATTTCCAATTGAATGGAAAATGTCAGGTAACATCCAGATGAAGCATATCTATAACAGGAACATAAAAACATTTAGCTGAAAAAAGTGTCCCTCTGAAAAATGGAGCAGAAGAGACAAATGTGCAATAATCTATCCAAATAAAAGCTTTGCAGTTATCAACAACAACAACAAAAATACTTGAATCACACATTCCCAGAAACAGAAGCCTGGGACAGGAACGGACCAAAATCAAAGAGGAAGTTATAGATGGAGAATGGCCCTCTAAATCAATCCTTCTGCAAATACCAGCCAGGAATTGTAATTAGAATAGGAAAGTCTTGGGGCCCGGGAGATAGCATGGAGGTAAGGCGTTTGCCTTTCATGCAAAAGGTCATCAGTTCGAATCCCGGTGCCCCATATGGTCCACCGTGCCTGCCAGGAGCAATTTCTGAGCATGAAGCCAGGAGTAACCCCTGAGCACTGCCGGGTGTGACCCAAAAAACAAAAAAAAAAAAAACCAAAAAAAAAAAAAAAAGAATAGGAAAGTCTCCATTTACTAAAACAGCCAGAAGGAAAAGGAAACTGGGAGTCTTCACCCAAGGATGAACAGGATACTTGATATTGAGGATCTAGATTGCATGTGCTATTTGATTTAATGTATTTTTTTGTACCATAAGATGCACTTTTTCTCAAAAAAAAAAAAAAAAAGTGCTTCCTAAGAAGTGAATGTCACCTGGAGCTGAAGCCTGAGTGCAGGGTAGGAGAGCATCTAAAAACTATGTGCATCTTATAGAGCGAAAAACACAGTATATATGTTAATATATATGTTGGATGTATTTTCTGTTATGACCACTTTCAACCAGAGGGTTGCTCACAGATAAAGCTCAAATATCCACAGGCTAATGATTCAGAAGAGAGAATTGGAAGCACTTCAGCAGATTTAAAAATGGAAGTTGTGCATTGAGTATCTTTCTATTGAAGTCTTCACCCTTGGTGGGGGTGAGGGTACCTCATTTGGGAATAGGCTCACGGGTAAACCTAGTTATAGATGAGGCCATATTGGAGAAGGCGGCACATACTGGTATATCTGGTGGCCTTAACAAAAGTGGAAATCTTCCATCAGAAACAGTACAACTAACTCAACACATACTTAACACATGGAAAGCCTGGGTTTAATCCTGGTACCTCATGCTTCCCACACACTTCTGTGCAACTTTAAAGTATAGAGTTGGGAATAACCTCTGAATACCACTGAGGGTGAGTTATATCCCCAACCCCATAAAAAATGGGAATCTTGAATACAGACATACAGAGAAATTTTTGAAAATTGTAAGCATCTGCAAGAATAAACTTTCAGATTTTTCTAAAATCAGGGAAAGTTTAAGAGACCGAAGAAAACATTACATCAGGAAGAACATATTAAAAACAAATGCACAGTAAATAGGACGCTAATCTATAGAATGCATCCAGCCTGTCATTTGTTGCAGTGCATATGAAGAGAAACTCACTTGTTGAAAAGGAAATGATTTTCAGGTTTATTCACAAAGCAAAATAAAGGTCCCCGAATCGAAATGGTACAGTAGAGATAGACTTACAGATTTGTAGCAGGCAAACCAGAAATAGAAAATTTGGGCAGAAACGTCAAAATGAACCAGCAGAAGACTTGGTAATCCCAAAGACAACTCATAAAAATCACAGCTGTGTTGTACATTTATGATACAACACAGAAATGTCCTTTTGTATTAAAAACCTGGAACTCTACAAGAATTGTTCACAAACTTTGGATACAAACACATAGAAGTAGAATATTATTTGTAGATGGTCCTGAACACCCCCAGAAGTCACTCCTGAGCACGGAGCCAGTATTAGCCCCTGAACACCTCAGAGTTATTGCCAAATCTCCACCTCCCCAATAAAATAATTTTAAACATGATTAAAGGTTAAACACAAGGCACAGGTCAAATGAGCACCTTATCTAAATGATTTGTGATTGCTGCCCAGAACTGACTCATTCTTCTGCTCAACCCACGAAGTAGCCCTGAAGGAAGAGGAATTTCCCAGGATTGTCTACTGGCCATGATGGATGGGAATCAGTGGATTCATGTAAAATTAATAGTCAGGGGCTAAATTATTGGTGAGAAGAGTTGAGAGAATAGTGCTTCCTGGTCCCCTAACCCATCACATAACTTTCTACCTAGCCCAAACTCTTAGCACAGGGCATGACAAGGAATGTTTGTGAGAGATATTGATCCTGGGCTGGGGTAACAGCTCTAGGGCTGGAGCACCTGCATTGCATGTGCACATCCCAACCACTAAATGGTCCCTCCAAACGTAGTAGGAAGAGACCCAGAAACAGAAACTACCTCATAAACACCACTGGGGATGACCCAAAAATTGAAATAAAGAACATGGTCCTAATAGCCCTTGCTCCAGCTGCTCTTAAGACAAAAGTTCCATGCTAAGAGGAAAACTATCTACAATATTTTGCTCTGGAAAGACCATGGGGAGGTGGCACACGGGGACATATCTAACTATGCTGTGCTCAGGCCTTACTCCAAAATCTTTTTTTTTTTTTCATTTGTTTGTTTTTGGGCCACACCCTGTGGTGCTCAGGAGTTACTCCTGGCTCTGCACTCAGAAATTGCTCCTGGCAGGCTTGGGGGACCATATGGGATGCCAGGGATTTAACTCGGGTCTGTCACACACAGGTCAGCCAAATGCCCTACCGCTGTGCTATTGCTCTGCCCCTTTACTACAAAATCTGTGTCCAGAGATAGCTCTCTGTGATGCTTGGAGGATCTTATATGGCATCTAGAGATCAAGCCAGGGTTGAATACATGTAAGACAATTAAGGCCTACCCCTTGTACCACCTCGCTGGCCAAAACCCTATTTGTAAAATTTTAATTGTGGGTATTTTGGGGAGTGACGGATATTTTGTTAGTGTTGTTACATGGCGTCCTTTTAATATTCCGAGGACTAACCCCTGGCCAGATGTCCAATATGTAAATCTCCTCTGCCAATCAGTAAACTGCCTTTTAGATAGTGTACTTTTTTTTTTTTGGTAAGTTGAGGGCTGGGCTCCTAAATGAACATCAAGAGACTGAGGGTCGGGCCGGGTGGTGGCGCTGAAGGTAAGGTGCCTGCCTTACCGCGCTAGCCTTGGACGGACCGCGGTTCGATCCCCCGTGCCCCATATGGTCCCCCAGGCCAGGGGCGACTTCTGAGCGCATAACCAGGAGTAACCCCTGAGCGTCACTGGGTGTGACCCAAAAACCAAAAAAAAAAAAAAAAAAAAAAAAAAAAAAGAGAGAGACTGAGGGTCTCTTCTCAGTGATTCTTAGCCAAGCAGGCAAGCAGTTCGGTGCAAGGGTTCAAGCATCTGATGCTGCTCTCATACTCCATGGTGAAGGGAATGACTCAGGGCACCTCCCTCCAGCAGTGCTATTCCGGGGTGCGGCTTATTATTCCAGCTTATAATAATTCTGGCTTATAATGTTGGGTATCAAACAACAGTCTTGTTTTGTATTTATTCGTTTCAATGTGGCAAAGTTGTTTTTATCCTACTCTTTTCCATATGCTCTTTTTCCTGTGAGTCTCCAAGTACATCTCTAAGGTCAATGTCAAGGAGGATGTCCCCTCTTAGAGCAACTTGGGACCAAACAGCCTGGGAGAGAGAGGGGGAGATTAGAGACAGTGTATCATTTTAGTCCCACGCTGAAACAATGTGAGAGAGAGAGAGAGAGAGAGAGAGAGAGAGAGAGA